>CM076854.1:82900320-82953769 GCA_039519185.1 Astragalus membranaceus | reverse complement strand
GCGAACAGAAAAGAAAGGCACGCTGGTTCGTTTCCACCGCTACAACACGCGCCTTCAAAAAAGATTAATGGCGAGTATTCCAGAGGATCTACAGTTCGAGAATGAGAATCATGGGAATCCGGGACCCAGTTATAACGATGCTCAACCCTGAGCAGCTGGCTCAGGAGAATCAGGTTTTGAGAGATAAGGTGGGCGCTATGGAGGCCCAGATGGCTGAGGTAATGAATATGCTGCAAACTCTGAGAAGTGGGGCCGCTGGGGGCCGCCGCAGTCGTAAATCCAGAAGGGGTCGTTACCTTTGTTTCTCCTCCTACATCAGCTGAAGCTATAGCTGTTCATCCTCCTCCCGGGCCAGAAGTTGGTGGTTCTCCGGGGACAAGCGGTCAGAGACAACCAAATGCACAAATATATCCATGGGGGATGCCCATAAATTATACACCATCCACTGCTGAAGCCATTCCTGTGGTGACAAGTCAGCCTGCTGTGGTTACTTTCAATGGAACTGCGGGTGTGCCAATTCACATCCCTGGTCCCGGTATGATTCCTCCAAGAAGTTCTCCTACTCCTGCTCCGGAGGTTGGTGTGAATCCTCCAAATGCTGCTTATCAAATGGGAAACCCCGCTCAATATGGGGGTTATTATTTCAGTCCAGGGAGCTATCCTCAGGGCCAGATGGTTGAAAGTTCACAACCAAGAGACAGATATCACTTGCTAGAAGAACGGTTGAGAGCAATGGAAGGGTCAGGTACAAGGGCTAAGGATGCACAGGACCTGTGTCTTGTCCCAGGTGTTGTTATACCTCCCAAATTCAAGGCGCCAGATTTTGACAAATACCGCGGCACTGGCTGTCCCTCCAGCCATCTAACGATGTATGTCAGAAAGATGGCAGCTTATGCCCATGATGACAAGGTGCTGATCCATTTCTTTCAGAACAGTCTGACCGGAGCGTCTCTAGACTGGTATATGCAACTGCAATCCTCCGACATTCATAGTTGGAAGGATCTCTCAGAGGCATTTCTTAAACAGTATCAGTACAACATGGATCTGGCACCTGACAGATCTCAACTGCAACTCATGAGCAAGGGTGACAGGGAATCATTTAAAGAATATGCCCAGAAGTGGAGAAGTGTAGCAGCCCAAGTGAAGCCACATTGATGAAAACGGAAAGAGAAGTGAAGAAAAGCCACCATTGACGGAAAAGGAAATGGTGTATATGTTCATGGAAACTCTCCCAGGAATATACTATGATCGATTGGTGGGTAGTGTCTCTTCTAGTTTCTCTGATATGGTGATCATTGGGGAACGTCTGGAACATGGATTGCGTAGTGGGAAAATTGCCGGAGGTTTTGGCAATTCTGGTGGGCAGAAGAAACCTTTTTCAAATTTCCCTAAGAAGAAAGAGGGGGAGACAAATGTCATTACAGCAGGGGGAGGTCCTTCCTTCAACGCTCCACCGCAGAAAGTTCCGTTCTCTGTTCCAGCTCAGCCGCCGCAGAATAATCCAGGTCACAGGACTCAGAATCACCAAGAAAGGAAACGTACCAATTTTGATCCAATTCCCATCACTTATACTGAGCTGTTTAATCATCTCATTACAAAGAATCTAGTCAAGACTCGCCCTATGAGGCCTGTGCAACCACCCTTCCCTAGAGGATATAATGCTGACGCCACATGTATTTTCCATAATGGAGGGGTCGGTCACACAGTGGAAGATTGCTATGCGTTCAAGTTTATAGTTCAAGACCTAATTGATGCCAATTGGCTATCTTTTAAACCGAACAATCCGAGCACGACAACTAATCCCTTGCCAGGTCATGGGGCACCGTCTGCCAATGCTATAGAAGATTCTGGGAGCCAGATCATGATAAAGAACGTTGAGAGCATCAAGACTCCTTTGGAAGACATACATGCTGAGTTATGTCGCTGTGGGGTAATTCAGAAAGGTTGTGTGTGTGCTGACCCTGCGTGTGCAGGTGCTTGTGAGGATTTTAAGTCTGTTTTGCAAGATTTGATGGACCGTTATGTGGTTCGGTTGGAAGTAGTTGAGAAAGAAGAAAGTGTGCTAATGCTGCAGTTCAATGATGGCAAAGAGGCCAGAAAGCCAATTGAGATACTATATAATTCGAAACCGGTCCAAGCCAAACCGCAGCCATTGGTTATTGAAATCCCAGCTCCATTTCCTTATGAGAAAGACAGCGCCGTACCGTGGAAGTACAACACCTTACCTTCAATAGGGGTTTCTCCAAGCACCGCTGTTACAAATATAACTGGGTCAAGCGGGATGACAAGGAGCGGTCGGATGTATGCTCCTGAGTTTGGTCCAATTGAGTCCTCCAAGGAAGCCGAAGATAGAGCCCGTAAGGGTAAAGAAAAGGAGGCAGAGAATGTTCAGAAGAAGAAAGGGGCAGAGCCTGAAACAGATGAGTTTCTCAAGATTGTGAGACAGAGCGATTATAAAGTGGTCGATCAGATGAACCAAACTCCGGCCAAGATTTCGATGCTGTCTTTGTTAATGAGTTCAGAAGCGCATAGAACTGCTCTCATGAAAGTGCTGAATGAAGCACATGTTGCTCAGAATATCTCTGTTGGCCAATTTGATGAAGTAGTTGGGAATATTGTAGCTGCCAACCATCTGACCTTCACTGATGAAGAACTTCCCCCAGAGGGAAAGAAACACAATCAAGCTTTGCACATCTCAGTCAAATGCGGAGATTTCGTGTTGGCGCGGGTATTAATTGACAACGGTTCTTCTTTGAATGTGATGCCCCAGTCAACTGTAAGCAAACTGGATGTTGATTGTTCCTTTATGAAGCCAAGCTCAACTTTGGAGAGCGTTCGATGGGTCAAAGAAAGAAGTGATAGGGGAGATGGAATTCCCCATTCAAATAGGACCAGAAACTTTTTATATCAATTTCCAAGTCATGGACATATCCTCCTCATACAGTTGTTTACTCGGGAGGCCATGGATCCATATGGCTGGGGCTATTCCTTCATCTCTACACCAGAGGGTTAAGTTCGTGGTTAATGACAAAATTGTGGTGGTGTATGGAGAAGAAGAGATGCTAGTTAACAAGTCTTCTCCATTCCCTTATGTGGAAGCAGCTGAAGAGTCTTTGGAGACTTCTTTCCAATCTCTTGAAATTGCCAATGCTGTGCTTGGTGGATGTGGATCGTCATCGCCCGTGATAAAGCTGTCAAAGAGTGGAGAGATGGTCGCGAGAATTATGATGGACCAAGGTTATCAGCTAGGACGCGGTCTTGGAAAGGTAGGACAAGGAATTCTTGCCCCAGTGCAGCTGAAAGAGAACAAGGGTCGTTGTGGTTTGGGATACTTCCCTAATGAGGAGGAGAAAAGAAAGTTGTCTGAAGAGAGAAGAGATGAAAGATTGGCCAAGCTGAGAGGTCAAGATCCCTGGCCCAAAAGGATTCCCATTTGTGATATCAGACAGAGCTTTACCAGTGCTGGATTGTTGGATCCTAACCGTATTGCTGCCATCGAGGATGAATCCGAGGTGGATGGGACCATTTTAGTTCGCCGTTGCCATGCTGAGGAGAAGCTCAAAAATTGGGAAGCTGTGGACTTGCCCATTACTTTTATTTCAAAGTAATGATTGTAACGCAACCCTGTGGCTCTGCCCAAGGCCATAGGACAAGTTGCTAGGGGCAAACATGTTTTTATTTTTCAGAGTTATCATCATTAAATAAAAACGTTTGTTTTGAATTTTCAATCAATAAAAATCCATTTCTCTTCATTTCATGCGTCTTTTTATTGCTTTGTTATTGCTTGTTTGCTTGTTTCGCTTTTCATTCTGCTTTTGCGCTTCGGTAAAATGCAGACATACAGCAATTATCTCTAAGAACAACAGTGCTAGCAGTCCAAACTTTGACTTTGATCATCCAGTTAACCAAGCCGAGGGGGATGTTGATGAAAACTGGGAAGCTCCTCCAGAATTGATGAGATTAATAGAACAGGAAGAGAAGGTTATTCAACCTCATGGGGAGTCGATTGAGATCATCAACCTGGGTACAGAAGAGGATAGAAGAGAGGTCAAGGTCGGTACCGCCATGAAAGAGAGTGAACGCAAAAGACTAATCCAACTCTTGCATGATTACGCTGATGTCTTTGCGTGGTCGTACAAAGATATGCCAGGGCTAGACACCGACATTGTTGAACACAGGTTGCCAGTAAAGCCGGAGTGCCCGCCAGTCAAGCAGAAATTGAGAAGAATGAAACCAGAAATGTCACTGAAGATACGGGATGAGGTAAAGAAACAGTTCGATGCCGGGTTCCTAGCGGTTGCGAAATATCCACAGTGGGTAGCCAACATCGTCCCTGTTCCGAAAAAGACGGCAAGGTCAGAATGTGCGTCGACTACAGAGATCTGAACAGAGCTAGTCCCAAGGATGATTTCCCTCTGCCTCATATTGACATTCTGGTAGACAGCACGGCCCAACACTCATTGTTCTCCTTCATGGACGGGTATTCAGGGTACAATCAGATAAAGATGGCTCCGGAAGATATGGAGAAAACCACCTTCATAACTCTCTGGGGCACATTCTGCTATAAAGTGATGCCTTTTGGACTCAAGAATGCCGGTGCGACTTATCAAAGGGCAATGGTGACATTATTCCACGATATGATGCACAAAGAAATTGAGGTGTATGTAGATGATATGATTGCAAAGTCCAAGACTGATGAAGGACACATTGTCAACCTGCAAAAGCTCTTTGAACGTCTACGGAAGTTCAAACTCAGACTAAACCCAGCAAAATGTACCTTCGGTGTCAGATCCGGAAAATTACTGGGATTTATCGTCAGTCAGAAGGGGATAGAAGTTGATCCAGACAAAGTTAAAGCAATCCTCGAAATGCCAGTGCCAAAGACTGAAAAAGAGGTCCGTGGGTTCCTTGGGAGATTGAACTACATCTCAAGATTCATATCCCAATTGACCGCCACTTGTGAGCCTCTCTTCAAGCTGTTGTGCAAGAACCAGAAAGCAGAGTGGAATGATGATTGCCAAAGAGCCTTTGAAAGAATTAAGGACTATCTGCAGAATCCGCCAATTTTGATGCCGCCGGTGTCCAGTAGACCGCTTATCCTGTATCTAACTGTGTTGAATGGTTCAATGGGGTGTGTACTGGGGCAACACGACGAATCGGGAAAGAAAGAGCATGCTATATACTACTTGAGTAAAAAGTTCACTGATTGCGAGACGAGATACTCAATGCTTGAAAAGACTTGTTGTGCCTTAGCCTGGGCCGCCCATCGCTTAAGGCAGTACATGCTGAGTCATACAACCTGGTTGGTATCTAAAATGGATCCAATCAAGTACATTTTTGAAAAGCCAGCCCTCACAGGACGGATCGCTCGGTGGCAGATGTTATTATCAGAGTATGATATCCTATATGTCACACAGAAAGCGGTCAAGGGCAGTGCGCTTGCTGAGTATTTAGCATGTCAGCCAATTCAGGATTATCAGTCGATGCAGTATGATTTTCCCGATGAGGACATCATGGCGCTGTTTGATGAAGGGAAGTCTCAAGAAAATGAAAGGTGGAGGATGATATTTGACGGTGCATCCAATGTGTGGGGACACGGAGCTGGGGCTGTGCTAATCTCCCCAGATAACCGTTTCATTCCGATCACTGCCAGATTGAGCTTTTATGTCACTAACAACATCGCAGAATATGAAGCGTGCATCTTGGGGATTCAGGCAGCCCTTGAATGGAAGGTTAAAAGACTCGATGTGTATGGTGATTCGGCTTTGGTTATTCATCAGGTGAGAGGTGATTGGGAGACCAGAGATCCAAAATTGATCCCTTATTGTAATTATGTCCAGGAATTGATGGAGTCTTTCGACGAAATTACTTTCCAGCATATCCCTCGAGGTGAAAATCAGTTGGCCGATGCTTTGGCAACTCTGTCGTCAATGTTCAACATCAATTGCGACAAAAATCTAACTCATATCAGAATCCAACATCGGGGTCTCCCGGCACATCATTACTGCACTGCAATTGAGGAAGAGCCTGATAACAAGCCGTGGTATCATGATATCAAACAATACATCACTAAAAGAGAATACCCACCTGGGGCATCAGAGAATGACAAAAGAACTCTCAGAAGATTGTCAAGGAGTTTCTTTCTGAGTGGTGAAGTTCTTTACAAAAGGAATTATGATATGGTCCTCCTGAGGTGTGTAGCAGAGGAGGAAGCAGCAAAGATTATGAGAGAGGTCCATGAAGGTTCATTCGGGGACCATTCCAGTGGGCACACCATGGCAAGAAAGATCTTGAGAGCGGGCTATTATTGGTTGCGAATGGAGACCGATTGCTACAGCTTTGTGCGCAAGTGCCACAAATGTCAGATTTACGCCGACCACATTCATGTACCGCCTTCTAAGTTGAATGTCTTGACCGCGTCTTGGCCATTCTCAATGTGGGGCATGGATGTCATTGGTCCTATAGAGCCTAAAGCGTCAAACGGGCATCGTTTCATTCTGGTCGCAATCGATTATTTCACCAAGTGGGTTGAAGCCGTTTCTCACTCCAGTATCACTAGCACTGTGGTTGCAAAGTTTGTGAAGAAAGATCTGATTTGCCGCTATGGGCTTCCAGATAAGATCATTACTGATAATGGCAGCAACTTGAACGACAAAATGATGAAGGACCTGTGCACAGGGTTCAAGATTCAGCATCACAATTCTTCACCTTATAGGCCCAAGATGAATGGGGCAGTTGAAGCGGCCAATAAGAACATCAAGAAGATAGTGCAGAAAATGGTGGTGACCTACAAAGATTGGCACGAAATACTCCCTTTTGCCCTACATGGCTATCGTACTTCAGTGCGTACATCGACCGGGGCAACTCCTTTTTCTCTGGTATATGGATCAGAAGCAGTACTCCCTATTGAGGTTGAAATACCTTCCCTGCGGGTACTAATGGAAACCAAGTTGGAAGAGGCAGAGTGGGTGCAGGCCCGTCTAGATCAGTTAAATCTCATCGAAGAAAAGAGAATTGCAGCCTTATGTCATGGGCAACTGTACCAACAAAGGATGAAGACCGCTTTTGACAAGAAGGTTCGTCCCCGAGAATTCAATGAAGGAGATCTAGTACTCAAGAAGATCCTGCCCATTCAGAGCGATCCCCGTGGGAAGTGGACGCCCAACTATGACGGACCTTACGTGGTCAAGAAAGCATTTTCCGGAGGAGCGCTGATACTCACAAATATGGACGGTGAAGATCTCAAGAACCCAGTCAATTCTGATTCAGTGAAGAAGTATTATGCCTAAAGAAATAGACGAAAAAAAGAGAAAGATAAGCCAAGCAAGATTTAGCTCGCTAGGTTGAAAACCCGAAAAGGCAACCTAGGCAAAATCAGAGCGACCCGGTGGATTGAAAACCCGCAAAGGGCGATCTAGGCAAAAATTAGGGTCAGAAAACTTGGGCATGAAAATGAGAAAAGGCATACAGCACTCCTGAAGGTTCGGGATAAAGGGGTGGTCAAAGTCAAGGACATAAATGCTCAGCACTGTTCCACAGAGACGGACAGTCAGAAATAAGCTCCTCTTTTTTTTTTCGTGTCTTTTTGCAGTTTAAACTTTCAAATGTAATGAACAGTCGGCGTAACTTGCTGTACGACCGGTCTTCACATCAATAAAGTTCAATTTTTCCCACGATCTGCTTGCTTTTTATTTTCTGTTTTTTTTTTCTTTTTTTTTCTTTTTTTTTCTCTGCTCAAAATAAATGTTTTATAATGATGGTGATGATGACCTGGAAAACATGTGCATAGATCATGGAGCATTACAATCATCGCAGAGTCCCTAAAGGTTGCGAAAAAAGGCAATTCCCCAAAACCAGTTAATCATGCAAGAGAAAGCGACTGCTCTCACGATTGCTTCAAACGGTGAAGTCAAAGCCAACATGCACTCGGCTCATTAGCCCCGCAATTCCAATGGGTTCCTCAGTCTCGTGCCATGAGTATCGCGGATTGGCTGAACCAGCAAAAAAAAAAGGCCGAAAAAGTAAAAGAGCAAAAGAAAAAAACAAACGATCAGAAAAAAGAAAGCTGACAAAAGAAACGAAAAATCAAAAGTAGCATCCCACTACATTCATCATTACACCAAAATCATGAGCATTACATGCATCCGCATAACATGCCCTTGCATAACATGCACCCATACTCCATGCACCATTCCTTGCATTAACTAACGTATACAGGTACCTCAATCCAATGCAGTAGCATCGGTCATTTCAAGTCAACCAATCAACTGAACTCCTGAGCCCTCTGTGCTCCCCCCTGAGCCCTCTGTGCTCCCTCTTGAGCCCTCTGTGCTCCCCCTGAGCCCTCTGTGCCCCCTCTTGAGCCCTCTGTGCTCCTCCTGAGCCCTCTGTGCTCCCCCCTGAGCCCTCTGTGCTCCCCCTGAGCCCTCTGTGCTCCCTCTTGAGCCCTCTGTGCTCCTCCTGAGCCCTCTGTGCTCCCCCCTGAGCCCTCTGTGCTCCCTCTTGAGCCCTCTGTGCTCCTCCTGAGCCCTCTGTGCTCCCCCCTGAGCCCTCTGTGCTCCCCCCTGAGCCCTCTGTGCTCCCCCTGAGCCCTCTGTGCTCCCTCTTGAGCCCTCTGTGCTCCTCCTGAGCCCTCTGTGCTCCCCCCTGAGCCCTCTGTGCTCCCTCCTGAGCCCTCTGCGCTCCTCCTGAGCCCTCTGTGCTCCCCCCTGAGCCCTCTGCGCTCCTCCTGAGCCCTCTGTGCTCCCCCCTGAGCCCTCTGTGCTCCTCCTGAGCCCTCTGTGCTCCCCCCTGAGCCCTCTGTGCTCCCTCCTGAGCCCTCTGTGCCCCCCTGAGCCCTCTGCGCTCATCCTGAGCCCTCTGCGCTCCTCCTGAGCCCTCTGTGCTCATCCTGAGCCCTCAGTGCTCCTTCTTTACTGCTTTCTTTACCGCGTTCTTTACCGCTTTATTTCCTGCTTTTGCACGCCAAGTGTTAAACTCACAAATCGTTGTTTTTATATCAGCACGCCAAGTGGTGATTCAAAAAAAATCTAATCTGTTTTTGCATACATATTGCATTTTTCATCTGACATCAACAAAAACAAAAAAATGAGAAAGGAAAAAATGGGAAAATTCGGGTTTTTCCCTAAGGAGACAAAATCGGTATAATTCCTGAATTCTTTATCTCTATTTTGCCTCGGAATATGTTTCAGCCAATCCATATTCCTCGTTAAAATCCAGATAAAGAGGGGCAGCTGTCATACCCCAATTTTGTCCGGCTTAGGTCAAAACCCTATTTTTCCCCAAAAAATAAATAAATAAGGGAAAAGAGCATCATGCATTGCATTTAGGGTTATAGAAGTCATGTCAAAGTTTCTAAAATCATTTTTGGAGTTGGAATGTACTTTTGGACAATTCAGAGTTTTTCAGTGCAAAAGGGTATTTTAGTCATTTCGCAAATACGGGATATTTTCTCAGAACAAGCAACTTAGCATGCATCCCAAGGTCTTAGAGGTCATTCCTAGGGGGAAAAGTCATTTTTAAAGTGAAAATGTGCCTTGGGCAAAAAACTAGGGTTTTTAGGGTGAAAGGGCATTTTGGTCATTTCACGCTAAAAGCGGTTTTTTCCGTCCCAAATCACCGAAGCATCACCAAAGGTTTATTTGAGGAAGATTTGTGCTTAGTTGTGATCTTTTTTGTGCGCATAAATATTAAGTTTTCTAGCATAAAACTCAATTTTCGAACGAAAGGGCAAAATGGTCATTTTCGCTAGAGTGGGGCCCAAAATCAATTTTGGGAATGGTGTTGTCATGGAATTTTGGGCCCAATGATTGAATCCTAAGATGAGCCCAAAATAAAAAAAAAGAATCTTCATGGAATAAAAGAATGATCATAAAAAGAAAAATCAAAAAGAATGAAAATAAGGTAGTGTCCTCAATAAGACAAAATGTACTATTTTGTGCAAGCTTGCATTTTTCCTTTTTCCTTCCCTCCTCTCCTCATGGTGCTGGGCGAACAGCCCCCTCTCCCATTTCCCTCTCCATTTGTGTTTCTTCAACACCCTCAATCCATGTGATGATGCATCTCCACCCTCCATTAAAATTTAAAGTCTAATCCTAGTGCACCTCTCAAAGCCAATGACTAAAGTACCCTCTAACTTGGTGACCAAGTTCAAATTGATTTTATTTATTAATATTCAGCTGAATGTTAATTGATTTAATTGGTTTGATTACCATTTTACCCCAAAGCTCACTCCCACCCTATAAATACCCTTTCATTTTCCACACATCACAACTTCCTTGGCCTCATTCTCTCCTCCACCAAACCTAGCACACAACTCTCTCCCCTCTTTCCCTTGCCTTGGCCGTAGCCCCCTCTCCTCCTCCTCCCTCCATCTTTTTGTTTTCCATCACCCAAACATCACCAAATCACTTCAAATCCACTCCTCCTTCATAGATTTTCCTCCTTTCACCATCCATTTCATTTTCTCCTCATCAAGCACTTGGGTATTTGGGAATTTGTGTGGGGTTTCTTGGACCATTTCTTGAAGACTTTAGTTGATTTGGTTACTTGTTCTTCATTTCTTACTTCTACTAGTTCGGATCCTAGGTGAATCTCTAAAACCCTTACATCATTTACAATACTTTGCATCAAAATTCATATTCTCTTCATCATTTTCGCATACTCATCATTTTCATCTTAAAATGTAGTTTGTTGTTATTTTGTGTTGATCTTTGCATTTTAATGGAATAAACATGTGATTTTGTCTCCTATGTGGTTCGCATTTTCTTTGGGGTTTTAATTTATCTTGTTGTTCCTTTTTACTTGATGTTGATCAACCTTGTTATTAGTATTTAAATCCTTGTGTTAAATGTGACTTTTAGTCCATATTACTTGCAAATACTTGTGTTGTTGATGATTTTGCAACTTGATTCTCACTTGTGCTTAAAGCATCATAATTTAAGTGAGAGGATTGCAAGACATGATTCAACCTCATCTTAGTTTACTACTCTTGTTTGTTGATGATTTTGCAACTTGATTCTCACTTGTGCTTGGAGCACCATAATTTAAGTGAGAGGATTGCAAAATATGATTCAACCTCATTTTAGTTTACTATTCTTGTTTATTTACTTTCTTGCCCCTTTAAATTCTTGCTATTTATTTTCTTGCCCTTTTATTTTCCAAGTCATTTACTTTCTTGCACATTTATTTTCCAAGTCATTTACTTTCTTGCCCCTTTAAATTCTTGCTATTTATTTTCTTGCCCTTTTATTTTCCAAGTCATTTACTTTCTTGCACATTTATTTTCCAAGTCATTTACTTTCTTGCTCCTTTAATTTCTTGCACCTTTATTTTTCAAGTCATTTACTTTTCTTGCTATTTATTTTCTTGCCCTTTTATTTTCCAAGTCATTTACTTTCTTGCACCTTTATTTTCCAAGTCATTTACTTTCTTGCTCCTTTAATTCCTTGCACCTTTATTTTTCAAGTCATTTACTTTTCTTGCTATTTAATTTCTTGCACCTTTATTTTCCAAGTTATTTACTTTCTTGCACTTTTATTTTCCAAGTCATTTACTTTCTTGCTCATTTACTTTCTTGCTCATTTACTTTCCTTGCTCTTTAACTTTCCAAGTCATTTAAATTACTTGCAATTTACTTTTCAAGCAATTTATCTTCTTGTCATTCACAATTCCGCTATTTATGATTTTGCACTTTACCGCTTTCTTTTATTTCTCGCTATTTAACTTTATGTTTTCTTCTTTTATTTTCTTTTCTCCTCTCTTGTCCACAATGATCATGAGTGAGGAGACTTTACTAAAACATTCCTTCTTTCTAAAAACACTTTCTTTTAAGTTAATCAACTTTGAAAAATTAAATTGGTATTCACTTAGGCTCTCCATGTGGACCGATACTCTTTTATTACGCGATACGACCCGTGCACTTGTGGGGCTATCAAGTTTTTGGTTTGTTTGTTTTCATGAATAAAATGAAGTTTAGAGTCTATGTTCATTTCGCATTTTTCAAATAAATTAGGGTTTAGAGATTTGTGATGGGTTTGGTTGTGTAATCTTGTATTTACTTGAAATTAGGCTTTAATCTTGATCATAAAAATAACTTGTAAGTGCTTTCATTTGGTCATTTGTAGTCTTGCAAATGTGATATCCATCCTAGGTCTATAATTTGTTTTTAGTGTTGATGATTTGGTAAGAGGACTAGACACTTATGCACTTGTGCATTGTTCCAAGTGTCAAGGATTACCAAAAGGGATTCAACCTCGGACCTTATCATGTGTTGATACCTAGATTGATTTGAACTTTTTGCATCACCACTTTATGTACTCTTTCTTGCAAGCTATGTGGTTAGTGTTGATCTTGCATAGGCATGCCACTAAATGTTGGAGACTAATTGTCATCCTCGTGCGCAAATGTTATAATTGGCAATGTGTATGCCTATGTTTGCATTGATGGTTGATTTTCTTGCAATTTGTTAAAATTCGCACTTTGGTTCTTGACTTGGAAATTGATTGAATTCTCTGCTTCTTTTCCTTTTGGATGCCACGCCATCCCAACAAACTCTTTGTTATCAATATCACCCTCAAACTCTTTTCCCCTTTCTTCAAATCAATTCTTTTCCAAAGCTTTTCCAAAGCTCAACTTTTCTCAAGTTGTTTTCATAAGACAATCAATTTCTTTCCAAGATCAATAACAAACCCTTTTGAAAGCTCATAAGGAGTCAAGTCGGACGTACGGCCGGTGTTGACTAGTGTCCTAAGATCGGAGTTGTACAACTCAAACATCTTGGGATACTTATGAGAATTAAAGCAAGTAATTAACAACTTGAACCCTATTTCAAAAATGAGTAAGGAATCAAGTCGGATGTACATCCGAGTTGGTTAGCGTCTTAGGGTTAGCGAGCTGTACAGTTCGTGCGAGCCTAAGATACCTGCTCAAATAAAAGCAACCAACCTCACAAAAAATCTTTTCCTCAAATAATTTAAATCATTTTCAATAAATAGGGGGCACGTCACCTGTACGGGCGGGGATGTCTATGTTTTAGGGTTAGTGGACTGTACAGTTCAGACCCGAGAACCCCTGCAATAAAAGACACCAACACACCCAAAGTTTCTCAACCAAGGAGAACTACGTAGCTTTGATTTCCTCATTGCATCTGAGGATACGTAGGAGCGGGCCACGTCCCGTCAAGCACCCTTTTCAAAAAATACAAAAAAAAAAAATCTTTCTTTTCCCCGTTTTCTTTCCAAACGCTTTTCTCAAATAAAAAAGAAAAACGAAAAGAAATAGAACATCGTTTCAAATCAAACTTTGTCGAAACCACACATCAAATTAATGGTTCCCTTTCGGTAGAAAGGAGATGCGGGGTGCTTATACCTTCCCCGTGTCTAACCGACCCCCGAACCTACATCTCCTGATTTCGAAAAGACCACCCGCCTTGTATAAAAAGACGTTTTTTTCAATGTTTTCGTCTAAAAACTAAAATATTGATGGCGGCTTCATTTATCTCCCACGTTGTACATCGAGAAATCCAAACCGGATTTTTCGGGGTGCAACAGGGAGGAGACTGGTGATTTTGTTGAGCAACGGTCAAGAAATATCACGGTAAATAACATTTATTATATTTATATATTGTTTTTATTATATATATTATATTATTATTATATATTACATATATATACATACTAATTTGGTTATACATTTCTTGGTGTTTGTTGCTTTCAGGAAAAATTTCATGAATGACAGACCAATTATCGTGCAACTCAGCTAAGTAGTGGCAGTACTGAGATTGATCCCGTTGAGGAGAGTCAGGAGGGTTTTCTTGCTTGGCAGGAATCTGTTGGTCCATCAAAACCGGGCCGGTTAGTAGGATCTGGTGGTTTGGGCCCGTCTGCTTTCCCAGGTTCCATTATTCCAAAAGTGGTTCCCGCAACTTCTTCTGAGAGAAGTACTGGTCGCAATTATGTCCCTTCGTCTTCAGAAATAATAGATGTTGAGCTGTTGACGCAGAAATTGAACGACCAAGAGAAAAAACATAATGACGAAATGCAGCAGATGCGGGAGCAGCAGGCGGAGTTGCAACGGATAAATGAAGCGCGCTATAAGCAAATGATGGATACTGTGGCTCAATACTCGAGGCCATTTATGCCATCATCATCATCATCATTTTATCCACCGCAACAGATGCAGATGCAACCGCCCTACGAGATGCAGCAGCCTTACGACTCTGCATTTCTGCCTTACGGGATGCAGCAGCCTTACGGGATGCAGCAGCAGACGCATATGCAGCCGCCCCAGCAGCAGTCCCAACAGCCGCCCCAACAGCAATGCCAGCAGCAGCCCGAGCAACAACAACAGATCAACACAGATCTAGACCTCAACATTGAGTTAGAAACATGGTTTAATAACCCGTCTGATCCGCGCTACTATGACTAGCAGTTTTATTAGATCTAGGATATTTTAATATATATTTTGTAGTAAATATTTTAATTCTTGAATGTTTATGCAATTTTTTTATCATTTAAAGCGTTATTCAATTCTCGTTTAATTAACATTTATATTATAAATTTAATTTAATTTTTATTAATTGAATAATAGATTTTTTAATTAACGAATAATAATAATACTATTTTTTTAAATAAACGAATTAAAAATTGTTTTAATATGAATTAAAAAAATATTTTAATTAACAAATAATAATAAAATTATTTTTTTAAAATAAACGAATTTAAAACGTGTTTTTTAATATAATAAAAATAATTATCGACAGATATGATATATTACCGGCGGAATTTGAATTTAAACAGCAATGGTGTACCGGTGGATTTACGGTGGTTACCGGCGGATATTCCGCCGGTAACCGTTACGTGCGGGTGAATTACTGGCGCCTTTCCAGCGGAAAAAATCCGCCGGTAATCACAGAAATTCTTGTAGTGTCCAACCTCGTTGCCGACAGTGTTATTAGAGACCATATAGGTAAGTAAGTGGATTTTTGGGTTTACTCACTTTGAGATAGGTGGAGATTCTCTCCTTGCTGAACTTCGCGCCATCCAACTTGGCTTGGAGATGTGCCTTGCTTTGAGATACAGAATCTATTGACATGCAGAATGGGAAGAGGTGATCTACTTTGTTTATATGATCAATTGATTTCCTTTAAAATTAGTCGGTTATAAAAAAATATATTCTAATTATAATTAAAATATATTTTTTAATATGATTTGATATTTTTTTAAAATAAAAAGTGTTAGTTATTACTATTGATTAAAACACTTTGGGATTAATCCATGAGATTGGAGGATAGGTGGTTCTCGAGGATCGCCAGCTTGGTAACCGCAACGTACTCAGCTTTCCAACGGATCACAAATTTGTTGTAGTTTGATATTGTTTATGAATAAAAATCGGAGGGTTAGTTATAGTGATACTTCAATACCACCTCAATTTTGAAACACGTTCTTTCATCGTACGTACTTGTTTGTCGCTCTTCTTTAGTTTCAGTTTCAGTTTCAATGGCAACAGCTGTGACTGAACAACCTTGTAAAAGAAGAAGTCTCATAATTAAGCTTTCTCTTCCGCCTAAGCTTAAAGCACCAGCACCAGCACCATTAGGCTCTTATAATCCTGATCGCGACCAGAAGAGAACGAAGGTCAATGAATCAACAACAACCCACGACGTGAAGAACAATGTTGTTGGTATTAAGAAGATGGCCAAGAGGGTTTTTGCGGCAAAAGAACATGCGCCGGTTGTTGATGATTCGAAGAAGAAGATAATGAAAGAAAGAAACTATGGAAAAGATTCAAGATCAACAAGAACCCCTTCTTCTCTTCGTGTGAAAGAACACAGCTTCAAGAAGGAAGAGAAGAAGATGATGGAGCAATGTAAGAAGAATCAGTGTTGGTTGATAGTGAAGAGAATGATAGTAGGAAAAGATGGGTGGGCTTTGAAAAAGTGTATTGATCTTAAGGGTTTGGATAACTATGATCAGATTAAGGAGGAGTTTAAAATAACAACGATGAAGACAATAGGTTTGGAAGATGTTGAAGTTAAACTAAACAAGTACTTGTATTCAAGACCGGATGAGTTTGCTGATGATATGAGGCTTGTATTCTCTCGTGCATTCTTGTACCCTCCAAGAACTGAGATTCACAAGATTGCAAAGAGACTTAGTGAGAGCTTTGAGAACAATTGGAAGTCTTTGAAAGAGGAGTGGAGACTTGAGGACAGAAATAGAAGGATGAAGAGGGTCCATAAGGGATCCAAGTGCAAGTAGAGATTGATTTGTAAAGTTTGCTATTTGAATTCTTGTCACTCTGTAGTACTCATGAGTTTCTGGATTTAATTGATCTGTCAAAGTTACTTTTAATCTTCTCTTCTCATTATTACTTTAATAAATGTGTTTAGTTTTTGTATTATTATATTCTCTTTTTTCTCCAATTGCTAATTTGTGTGGCTTTCACGTTTATGCATTTTGCTAGATGTATAATAATTAATGGATATGGAAGGCTCAGTAAATATAATAACCAAGCTATTAGAATAGTTAATATTGGCTAGTTATGATAGAAAAGTCTAATTACCGACATATATTCATCTGGCACAAGTGGTAGATACTTGGGGTCCCTTAACTATTTGATCCTGGGTTCGATCCCTGGCCGGTGCGTATGGAAAAACATTTGTTGGGAGAGGTCAACCCCTTAAATGGATCTCAGAACCTGCTTTTCTTTTCAGAATCTAGAAACTGTCATAAATCGAACTAATACAATAAAGAACCTAATATGAAGAACAAGCCTAAGATTCAAGAGCTTCAAACATGGATTTATTACTGAAGAAGTAAGAACCCAACCGTCGAAGCTGAATGGATTTCATATTTAATTCAATTTGCTAAGACATTAAACTTTCTGCTGTTAACTAAAATAAAATGCATCTTGTGCATGTGTGTTCCAAAGTGTTCAATGAGAAGTATGATTACTCTGTTAGTATTGGGATGTTTTGTAGCAAATTAATGTTTCTTGTTGGCAGTTATTATAGTTAGTTTAGTAGCTTATTTGTATGCTCTCAGCTGTTGACTTAGCTAGTAGCTAGTTATAACAACTTTTTCCTCTCAGTAGTACTCAATCTTTCATTCTGTTTTTTATCTGTTACTAATAATTGATTAAACCACATAACCACATTTGTTCACTTTGATAGCTACTGCTGTGCTGAACTTTTAAAGTGGAGCTGAAGCTGATAATTTGGGAATCAATGTAAAATCAACTATCCTATATGGTAATATAGGGCCCAAATCATGTCAATTTTTGTCGTCTAGTTGTTTTTAAGTAATTTATGTAACAGGATATATAATTTGTCTGCTTTTCCCATACTTTTGTTTTTTATCCTGTATGGTAGTATTTTTTTGCTTTGTATTTGACATCAATTTTCTGCATTTTAATTAACACAAATTACACACAGAATTTGGTCAAGACTATGAGAGAATTCAGGGTCTACAGGCAATACTGGACGACATCTTAATTTTCATAGGTCTACTAATTTATAGGTCAGTATGATCAATTTTAGTTCACTTTTTCTCTCTAGAAAACATGTTGACCGAGAAATCAATTTATTTCGGCATGTACAACAAAAATCATACCATTTCATCTAATGAACTAAAGAAGCGCATGGAAGAGGAAGCGAGTTCTCAAAACGCTCAACCCACTCAAGATCGTACAAATTGGAAGAACGACATAAATTTAAAAGTGAAAGGGGACCAGGAAGAAGAGGACTGTGTGCTTTCTTGCTAAGCTTCCACGACGTGGAAGTTCAAGCTTTAATTGGGATGGCAAAGTCTTTCATTATGATAATTGAAAAAAAAGAGACGGCAAAGTCAAGAAATTAGAAAATTTGTTTGGAGATCTCGTTGCGATTCTCCAAGTGCGCTTTGCTATAGATCAACACATTTATGCAATTTTACAAGCTATAGCTCAAGAGGTATGGATTTTTTACTTGAAGTTCTTTAATAACAAATTCAATTCAACTATATATGATACAATATTTTACAAAAAATACATTTATATCTTTAGGTACCAGCACCTCTCCGACTTCCCCAACTGATTTGATTAGTGATTCTAATTGAGTGATAGAAATACCAGTGGAGACAACATAATCAAGAGAACAATTTGATTATTATATAGTAATCTTCTTTTATGAGAAATAGTTACATTTGTAGTAGATTTCCAATATTTTTATTCAACTTAGAATCTAGTGCTACTATTGACTTGGACATGACTTAAACATGTTTTTGGATGATGTACTCTCACAATAGTTAAAAACTTGTAGTAGTATATTTGTGATTGAAAGATTTTTATCAGATTTTGTTGTTTTTGAGTATCAGAAAGGTCACTGCTGAAAGTTGGATAAAACAGCCCAGTCGAAACTGATACGAAAGATCACTGCACGGTGAAATTTCGCTCGAGATAATACACCTTCTATATGGTTTGAAAAACCAGTCAATATGGTTTTTAAACCACTCTAGATCTATATGGTTTGTAAGCCACTCTTAAGAAAAGAAACTTGGAAATGCTTCAAGTTTCAAGAGAGGAAAGAAAAGTGTTTACACTACAAAAAAAACACCCTATTTGCGAGGGAATACTGTTCCCGAGCTAAAATTGACATTAGCGACGGAATTTTGGACAATAGCGACGGCCTGGCCGTCGCTGAGATTGAAACAGCACGGAAACCGAAGGGATTAGCGACGAAAATAAGGGTCCCTCGCAAACCATTCTGACCGTTGCAGTCTTGGTTAGCGTGAACGGATTAGCGACGGAATGGTCCCTCTCAAATTCCATCGCTAACCCCACTTAAATTTTATCAGATTCCTCATTTCTCTCTCACTGTTGACTCTTCACTTCACTCCCCCACTCTTCTCTCTCACCCAAAAACGAAACCCCAACTCTCTTATCTCATTTCCACCACCACCACAACGAACCGTCGCCCTCTCTCCTATCTCTCTCCTACGCGAACGTCGCCGTCTCTCTCCTCAACCTCTCTCTCTCACCGGAGCTCTCCCTTTTCACCACCACCGGAGCTTGCCCTCTTCACCACCACCAGAGCTCTCCCTCTTCACCTCCGGAGCTCTACCTTTGGAGGTTTTGATTTTTATTTTTTATGATATTGTTTTGTTAGAAGCTATGATTTGTGAAATTAGTTTTGTGATATTGTTGTTTGGTACTTTTAGTGAACTTAGTTTTGTGATATTGTTGTTTTGAAAGAAGAAAATAGGTTTAGGTTTTGTGATATTGTTGATTGTGGTTTGGGTAGGGTTTTAGAAGAACAAAATGGGATTAGGATTTGTAGAAATTGTGTAGGATAGAAATTTTAAGTTGAAATTGAAATTGAAGTTGTTTTATTGAAATTGAAATTAATAGTGAATTGATTTATGTTTTTTGCTTGAAATTGAAATGGTTTTATTGAAATGTGTTATTGAAAAGTGTATTATTTTAGAGTTGTTAATTGAAAAGTGTTTAATTGCTGTTTTGATGAACCCTATGTTAGAAGACTGTGTGTTGTTGATGAAAAGGGTGAGGTGCTGTCCCTCACCCCCATATTTTGCTCGAAATCATCTCCATTGAGATAATTGCCAGACGATACTAACAATTTTAAGGTTGAGAGTTAGAAATAATTTCCTTCACTACTTATATGGAAAAAGGGTTTTGTTTGTTCTGTCTTTAACTCCCATATTTGGCTCGAAATCATCTCCACTGAGATCATATCGATGCCACTAACTTGATAGGTTATTGGGAATATTAAGGGAATCTAACACGTTTTCTTAAATGTGTGTAGATGAATTGGTATGAATTTAATCGTGATTGGGTGTATGATCGGTTATTTCCGAGAAGAACGAGTTTGAAGGAATCTTTTGTAATTGGGGTTGAACAGTTTCTTGTGTTAGCGTGGCGACATAAGTTGGCTAAACGGGAAAATGGGGTTAGATGTCCATGCTTAAATTGCGACTGTGTACCTATTAAGACCGATAATTAAATCAGGGAGCACTTGTATCATTGGGGGTTTAGGCCTAATTATTGGATTTGAGTGGACCATTGGGGGTTTAGGCCTAATCAAGCAGTTCTGGTGTTGGTGTTCCACGTAATGAAATTTTTTAGTCGATGGAAAACATGATTTGTGATGGTCTCAGGGTGAACGTGCCATTTGATGAGCCTCAGTATGGCGATCATGATGAACTTCTGTAGCGACCGAAAAATCCGGGTGAGGATTCCTCGAAGGTTCAAAAATGAAGCCGCCACCAAAGTTTAGTTTAAGGGCAAACATTGGAAAATCCCTTTTGGAATGGATAAGGGTCATTGAGACCAGATAAGGGTTCGATTATGCGTGGGGAAGGTATTAGCACCCCACGACATCCTTCCTAAGGAAGGTTACCTACTAACTAATTGTAGGAAAGAATATTAATTTTGAAAATGTTTATTTTACCCTTTTATTGTGAATTAAAGGAAACTAAGAGAAAGGAAAGACTTGATGTTTTTTGAATTGAAGAAAATGATTATTTAAGAAAAGACTAAAAAAAGGTTTTTTATTAGTGCAATTGACAGAGGTCGGCCGCCCTCTGCTCCTACGTATCTCCTGGTAGAGAATCAACTGACACGTAGTTCTTGGTAGAAAACTTTGTTTGTTGGTGTATTTTATTTAAGGATTTTAGGACTCCTAAGTGATCAGTTCATTTGTCCTAAAATGATGACTAACCCGACAGTACAGTCGGCTTAGTCACCTACTTTGTGAAAATGGAATTTTTTAAAGTTTGGAAGATAGTTTGATATGTGTTGGTTTGATTTTATTGGAATAGGGATTTTAGGACTCTTGAGCCATACGACTCATTCATCCTAGAATGCTGGCTAACCCGACTGTACAGTCGACTTAATCCCGTATTTATATTTTTGAAGAAAATTTATTGTTTTTTAGAAAAAATGTAAGTTTGTGAAATAAATTGTTTCATAGTGGAAAAATTTGAAAAGAATGAAAACGGGGTGCATTTGTAAAAAGGGGGGATATAGATAACAGGGGGCTGTATTTAGAAACGGGGTGGTGTAAATAACGAGCCCAGTTCGTTTCTGTGAACTAGACTGGGTTTTAAAAGGTGGGTTTGCAGACCATAATGATGAAACACAGGGGGTGTGAGAAGTAACCTGTGTTTTTTTATTTTCATTTTTTTTAAAACAGAAAAATAGATGGGAGAGGTATAAAAGGGGAAATTAGGGTTTTCTTGCAAAACCTAATTTCATCTCCTCATCTCTTGCTGCGCCGCGGCAGTTCTTCTCCCCAAGAGAGACAGATTTGCAGAGAGAAAAGAGAGATTTGCGGAGAGAAAAGAGAGATTTGCGGAGGGAGAGAGGGTTGCGCCGTTGCGTGAGATGAGAGCCTGAGAGAGGGTGCGTGCCTGCGTTGCGTGGCGTGCGATGGATGAGAGCGTAGAGGGTTACGGCGAAGGTGATGGATGGCGACGGAGACGACGGACAGCGTTGAATAGCCATCACGGTGGTAGTCACGACGGTGGTGACTGCGTGACGGTGAGGGAGGCGACGGTAGGGGAACTGATGGTGATGTTTGGAATGAACGGCCACTGTCGACGGTGGTCGGAACTAATAGGTAAGGCTTCATTTTTTATATCTTCTTTTCTCTTCTCTCCTGCCTCTCCTACTCTGTTCTTGCTCATTTTTATGTTTGCTTCTGACCTTTAATTTTTCTCTCTCCTCCGCTTCTAACCCTAATTCTTTTTTCTTTACGCCTGTTTTTTGGTTTCTCTGGGTGGTTCACGGTGATGGAACGCAAACGACACGGCGTCGGTGCGACAGTGGGGTCGACGACGACGTGGAGGAGCACGGCGGTCACGCCTTACGATGATGACCTCCGCCGGTGGTGGCGGTCAGAATCTAGGTATGTTTTTCTCTATTTTTTATGTCTCTTGTCTTCTTCCTATTCTTCTACTTTCTGATTCCTCTTTGTTTTTACTGGTTCTCTTGCTGGTTTGTTTTTTTGAAAGGGGATTTCTAAAGAAACCTAATTTTTTTAACGAAGACAATCGTTTCAAATATTCTGCTAATTTCGTTTTTGAACAGATTAATTCTATTGACTAAAACTATTGCTTTATTACTTACTGATTTCGTTTTCTAGAAGAAGAGGACAGGAACCCTAATTTGTCTAACTAAAAAAGAGTTGTTCGTAATACCATGCTCTACTACAAATTGACTTTTCAAACCTAATTTTTGTAAACCTAATGTTAAATTAAAAAACCTAGTTAATTCCTAAAACCAATCTATTCATACAGAAGACGTACATGGGGTATATGTATGACTAAAAGAATAATAAAAACATACTTGCAATTGCTACATGTACAAATTATTTGGGACGTGAACATCTAAAAAAAACTAAAGCATTACAGATTACACCTACGCCTACATGTTTTTGTATTTTTGAATAAAAGAAACACCAACCAGTTTTCCAGCGTCTGGACCTTTGTTTGATTGCTGCTGTTAACTAATGTGGCTCCTATCCTTGCTGCTACTGCTTCTTCTTCTTTGCTTCAGAAATTTTGACGCTTTGTGATTAGGGTTTCAGTATAAAACCCTAGTCTTTTGGTTCTAAAATTCTGTGTATTTTCGGTGATTTTTGGGTGTGTCCAGGCTTGTTTATATAGGCGAAAATTAGGGTTTTTCTGATCCTTCTCCATCTTTGTTTCCTTTTTTGCAGGTTTTGGGCTTGGGTTGGAGAAGATGGGTACTTGGTGAGCAAGGAAAGGACTAGGGTTCAGCTGCTATTTTTTCCTTTAGGCTGAGGCGCCTCTTTTGCTTTTTTTTTCATTTTTATGTATTTTTTATTTATTTTCGGATTTTTGTTATTTTTGTATATTTTTTTGACTATTTTGTATTTTTTTGTATTTTTTGACTATTTTGGATTATTAAATTTTAATTCCGATTTCATTTAATATTTTTGGTGATTTATGATTTATATTTTTAAAAATTAAGTGAATAAAAACAAAGTGAAGTTGGGCCAGAACCAAGAACGAAAATCGGGCCCAATCAAACAACGCGTTAACATGAGTCCCAATTAGAAGAAACAGGCCCATTACAACACATTATTAAAGATAGGCCCAATTAGAATAAGTTGCTAAAATCAGGCCCAATTAAAACAAAATCCGTCGATAAGCCCAATTAAGAAAGCACACACCCAATTAGATGAAAAGGTATCTCAGTCCAATCAAACAAAATACTAAGTGTTGGTCCAAATGAGACAACATCGAATGAGCCCGAAAACTTGTCTTGTAGTAATGTCATCTGGGACTTATGACACGTGAACTAAATAAAAAAGACCGTAATAGGAAAAAGAGTGGAAAAAATTGGGGTATAACAACTTCCAAATGAAGAAGCACAACAATTTTATAATTTGTTAAGAGATTCAAACAAACCATTGTTCGAAGGCTCGCCACAGTCAAAATTATCTATGTGTGTGAAACTTTTAGCTCTCAAGTCCAAGAGTAATATTTCTGAGTTAGGTTTAGACTATGTGACTGACATGATGTTGGAGGCGACACCTAATAAGGATAATTTGCCAAAAAGTTATTATGAAGCAAAGATGTTAGTTTCGAAGCTGGGATTGGAATTTAAGAAGATTGATTGTCGTGAGAAAGGGCACATGTTGTTTTACAACAACGAATTTGGTAAAAACGATGGTGAGCTATTTGAATGCAAATTCTGTGGAAAGCCGAGGAATCATGATCGTAAAGGGGAAAACGTAATTATAAACCTATCCCTGTAAAGTCGATGTTCTATTTGCCTATAGTTCAAAGGTTGCAAAGAATGTTTGCATCGACCAAAATTGCGCAGAAAATGACTTGGCATTATGACAATAGGCGTACCTCAGACATTTTACGCCACCCATCTGACGGTGAAGCGTGGAAGCACTTTGATCAAGTGCATTCAGATTTTGCCTCAGACCCACAGAATGTTCGGCTTGGCTTGTGCTCTGATGGATTTACTCCATATATCCAAGCATCGGCGTCACCCTACTCTTATTGGCCAGTCATTGTTACCCTTTACAATCTTCCTCCTGAGATGTGCATGACTAAACCGTATATGTTTTTGACTTGTGTGATACCTGGTCCATCCAATCCAAAAGCTAACATTGATATTTTTTTGTTGACCAAGTGAAATTAAAAATAGCACTTAAAAATAAAATAGCACTTAAAAATAAAGTCTTTAAAAGCAAGTTGATCAAGTAAAGTAAATTGCTTAAGAAAAAGTTTTGATTTGAATAAGAGCGATAAGGAAATAAGTATAACTTGCAAGGAAAATAAAAGAGATGAAGGGAAAGAAGAAGACACGCAGAGTTTTATCCTGGTTCGATCACCTCCTAGTGCCTACGTCCAGTCCCCAAGGAAAACTCCAAGGGATTTTAATCAATCACTAGCTTTTAAAACAAGTTCAGCTAGAAACCTTTACAACCAAAGACCTTTTTACAAAAACCCGGGATATCACCTCCCTATGTAACAGACCTTTAAAAACCTAGAGATATCACCTCTCTATGAAAACACCAAGAGATATCTGTGGATACCTTGTATGCAGGAATCTTACTATAGGACAAAGAGTCCTAATTGATTTTGATGATGAAAAACAAGATAAAGAAAGTATGAGCAAGTGAAGACCTAGAAGAGCAAAGGAAAAAGAAAAGCAATCACAAGCAACAAATCATCCAAGTCAAGGCAAGCCCAAAGAATGAAGAATTGAAGACTTTTTAGGGTTGTCCTAAAATTAAGGGTAGTCCTTAGGGTTTGGGTGAGTGATTAGGAATTTTGTAAGCTCTCGCAGAGGTCGGCTCATATCTCAAGTCTCGCGGTTTTCAAAATGCATGCATAATATATAAAACCCTAAAAGCATTTTTGAAAAACCTAAAACAAGTTTTCCAAACTAAAAACAAAGTAAAGAATCGATTCACCATGATTTAAACCAAAGCATGAATCGATTCTCATCCCTATATGGCAAGTCCTAAGGTTTTTTGGAAACTAAGAATCGATTCTCTTAAAGCATGAATCGATTCACACCTCTGAAACAATTCAGGTGAGGAATCGATTCACACCTATTTTAACTAAAGTATGAATCGATTCACCTATGTTTTAAATGAGCCATGAATCGATTCACTCAAGTGTCAACTAAACCATGAATCGATTCACACTTTAAAAAGGAAAGTTTTTGTGAAAAAGGCAATGGCATGAATCGATTCCTTCTTTCTTTGTAATCTTACATGAATCGATTCACACTTAATCTCCTATAAATAGGGCGCCTCTTTTCACTCTCAAATCAATCAACCCATTCGCATATCATCTCCTATCTCTTTACAAAAACTCTTATATATTTTCTCTGGTGCTCTATTCGTTCCGTTGGTCCGTCAAAGAGCTGATCTGTTGCTAAGAGTTAGTTGGGGTTGTATTCTTCAAGTTGTAATATCTGCCTACACTAGAGGTATTTCTGCATTTACAATTGTTTATTATTTAATTGTTGTGTTTTGTTCTAGGGAGTGGGGTATCTCTCTAGGGTAGCTGCATGTACTAGGAAGTGGGGTATCTTTCTAGGGCAGTTGATTGTAACAGGGGTGGGGTATCTCTTGTTATTGTTATATTAGATCTGAGGGCTCTCTATAGGTGGGGTATCCTAGGAGGAGAGTGCCTGAGTCTGTAAAGGTTTTCCAAGGCACCTGTAAGCCTTGTTGTGTTAGTGGAAAAATCTCACAAGGGTGTGAGGACTGGACGTAGGTCACTAGGAGGTGACCGAACCAGGATAAATCTCTGTGTGCTTTACTGCTTTCCTGCTTTACTGTTATTCTACTTTACTGCTTTATATTCTAATTCCTTCGCTTCCACTTAACCTGCGCGAAAATTGATCTAAGTCATTGAAAAGGGGAAAAACGTTTTCGAAAGATCTGAAAAGTTTTAAATCTCAATTCACCCCCCCTCTTGAGACTGAAGCCACTTGGTAACAATATCACCTCTCTTGAATAACTTGGGATCACACCCAACCAAGAGATATCACCTCTCTACCTTGGGATCACACCCAAAAATAAGAAATACAAAGGATTTTGATAACACACTCAATAGTGTGGATAAAACAAATTGAAGCACAAGTTTACAATTCAAACTATATGAAATATAAAGCTCTCAAAATAAAATGTTTAGCAAGTGTAAAATGAATGAGAGTGATGAGAAGAATAATATTCAGATTTTGCGAATGAGAGTGTGTGTCAAGAGTGGAGAGTGAGGCTGCTATTTATAGGCGCATAAAAACTATGACCGTTGAAACATTTATGGAATTGAGGTAATCGATTGTGTGCTTAAATAACTTGGAGATGACAATCGATTAGATGCTTTCCTTAAAACATGGATGAATCGATTATGTGCTCTGTTAAAATATGAATGAATCGATTATGTGCTCTGTTAAATCCTAAGAATCGATTATGTGCCTCAAAGGGAAAAGGAAAGAATCGATTCTTTGCTTGAATGAAGGAAGGTTGTAATCGATTATTTGCCTGACTGAAAGAGGTGGAAGAATCGATTATGTGCTTTGTCAAACCACATAGGAATCGATTATGTGCTTTCCTAAAATCATGGATGACTTCTTTAAATCATATGAATCGATTATGCAAGGAAAGGAAGAGATGTGAAATCGATTCTTCTATTTTTGGAAACAATGTGAATCAAATATATACTTGGTAAAATCGATTATATGCTTGATGGATTTGTAAAAATCGATTATGTTCTTTTCCAAAAAGCATTTTCATATATTATGTGCTTGTCTTATTTAATTATGCATGCATGAGGTTTGTTGAAAAATATTTTCATGCAAAATCATTTTTATGGAACATATTGTGAGTGTGTGATTTATTTTATTTTAGAGAGCTTTATTTTCACTTACAAAAAGTCCTAATACACACACAACAATAAAATAACTCTTGGCTTGAGCTTGATTACATTTTTTCGCTTTTTGCAGTCTTGACCTTTTTGACCTTCTTTTGTCAATCATCAAAACCAGATTATTCCTGTCAAGGCATATATTCACATTCTCCCCCTTTTTGATGATGACAAACATCATTAGGAGGGATTTGCTCAATGAAGGGGTTAGGATAGAATATTTCATAACAATGTATATATCAGAGATAAGCGCAGATTATACTCCCCATTTCTATATGCAAACATTTAAAGAATACTCCCCCTGAAACATGCAAATCACATAACTCTCCCCCTTTTGGCATTATCAAAAAGCGGGAAGAATAAATAAATCATGTCAAGGCATATATTCAAACGATAAGTGAAAATCAATTTGCATGAAATTTTCAAAAGCCTCATTTTGGAACTCACCACCGTGATCACTTTGGATAGATGCAATAGTTAAACCTTTTTCGTTTTGAATGATCTTATCAAGTTTTCGAAAAGCATCAAAAGCGTCGTTTTTATGAAAAATAAACAAGGTCCATGTATAGAGAGAGTAATAACGAGTGCATAGTAATTTCAATCAAGCACGACCTTATCACCTTTGTCGCAAAGTTGACTAATACTCAGCAAGTTATGCTTCAAGCCTTCAACTAATAATGCATTTTCAAAACAGGATTTGGTTTCTTACCACTGGTGGACCAGTTCATTATAGGTGGATGTATCCATTTGAGAGGTAATTATCTATTTCAACATTTTATTAAAGTTATCTTAACTAGTATGATTATTAGTTTAATGAAGTGTTTTTCATTCATATGTAGATTAATGGGTGATTATAAACGATCGGTGAAGAATAAAGCTAGAGTTGAAGGATCGATCTGCACACCTTACCTACACCGTGAAACAATTTATTTGTGTTCACATTAGTTCAACAACTTTATGTTGTCAACAAATAATAGAAACGAAATGGAGGTTGAAGAAGAAAGATACCCGCTCACTTTATCTTTGTTTAGCAAACCTGGTCGCCCCTCGGGAAAGAAGTCAACCAACTACTTATCAGATAAAGAGCATAAATCAGTACATGTTCATGTCTTGATCAATTACACTGAAGTTAAACCATATCTTGAGTAAGTATGCTCCAATTCAGATTTTAATCTATACACCTTTAGAGGCGCTGAAGAGTATGAATAATTCCTTTTCAGTGCATTCTTAAGAATTGAGGGTATAGGCGCTGAAGAATCTTCTATTCGTATACATGAAAGTTTTCCATCCTGGTTTAAGGCTACAGTAAGCAAATAAAACTAATGTTTTAATGTCACACGTTTAAAGTAGATATGAAACATGACTCTTTTTTTCCATATGTGGTTACTTAGGTTTATGAAGCGGAACCAACTCCCCAAATCCGACACTTGAGAAACTTAGCAGATGGTTCTTTTCTTGAGGTGACCGAGTGGCACACGTACCTAGTTAACGGTTAAAAATTTGACACCCAATCATGGAGTGAGGAAAAAAAACAATTAATAGTGGGGTATATGTTAAAGAGGAAACATGAGGAGGTGAAAATGACTACTACGGTGTGATCGAACACATTTATGAACTTGAATACCCACGCTTAGACTATGAAAAGAGAATAGTTTTGTTTTTCTGTAGATGGTTTGATCCATCAGTTAGAGGAACGAAATTGAATCCAAAATGTAATACCGTGGACATTCGAATGAATGGAAGGTATAAACTTTATGATCCGTTTATCATGGCAGAAAATGTGAGGCAGGTGTATTATGTTCCATATCCATCAACTCAGAGAGGATGGTGTGTTGCAATTAAGACAAAACCACGGGGTCGCATTGATGCGGAGGATGGGGTTCCTTATCAGGTGGATGAAATTCTGGGAGTAGATGAGGTAATTGAAGTTGAACCGATTGACTCCTTATGTGATGATCGGCTCCAAGTTGAAGAAGTTGAAGCAGTATTAGAAGTTAATGAAGATGAAGATGAAGAAGAGAATGAACATGAAGAAGATGAAGAAGAGAATGAATATGAAGAAGATGAAGAAGAGAATGAAGATGAATAATTTTATTAATCTTATTTTGTATTTAAATTTAGGCTAAATATATATTTTGGCCCTTTATCTTTGGGGTTGTGGTCACTTTGGCCCTTTATCTTTTTTTTCTTCTCATTTTAGACCCTCATGTTTTTTGTGTGTGTCATTTTGGCCCCTGCCGTTATCATTTTGGTCCCTTATGTTTTTAATTGATTTCATTTTAGTCCCTTATGTTTTTAATTGATTTCATTTTGGGCCATTATGTTTTTAATTGATTTCATTTTCGTCCTTAAAAATTTGCCTAAAAAAACATAAACATAACGGCAGGGGCCAAAATGACACACACAAAAAACATGAGGGTCTAAAATGAGAAAAAAAAAAGATAAAGGGCCAAAGTGACCACAACCCCAAAGATAAAGGGCCAAAATATATATTTAGCCTTAAATTTATTAGAGTCATTATTGTTCTTGTGTTTTCTTATGTTGTCTACTTATGTTGACTCCTTATGTTGTCTTTAAATTTATTAGAATCATTAATATATCAATATTGTTCTTGTTAATTTACTTTTTTAATTTATTTATAAATATATATCATTAATGTTGTTAGTATCACATTTCGTTTCTCTTTTTTCATAGATATGCATCCAGGAGGAGGATCTGACCCACTAAGACGTCATGATAATGGGAAGCATAATATGGTCGATGAACCTCCCAAGAGGAGGCGTAATCGTCATAATCGTGAGGTGGTACTTATTATTGGGAATATGAGGGGTCATACGTTTGTGGGCCCATCAGCTACCGATCCGATTGCCCCACGACCTCCGTCTCCATCTGGCCCCGGATGGTATCATTTACCCTCACATGGGCATTTTATGGGCGCACCAAATGCGTATACAGCAGCTGGGCATATAGGCTCATCATCTGGGCATATAGGCTCATCATCTAGGCATATGGGCACACCAGTTGGGTTATCTATGCCTACACCAGAGCCCCAGGATGATATTGAACCCGATATTGATGAGCTCTCAAATATCAGATTTGCTTTATAATTAGAAAGGATGAGCTCTCAAATATCAGATTTGCTTTATAAGTTGCGGTGTAAAGATAAGAAGCCAGACTACATGAGTGATGAAATTTGGAATGCCTTCAAGGGCCATTGGGCTACAGAGACATTCAAGAGAAATTCTGCAAAAGCCAAGAATAATAGAAACTCAGAAAAGGGTGGCTCGCTTCACTGCGGCAGGTCCATCAACCAGGCTCAACATGCTCTTAGATTGGTAAATTATTTTAAATATCTGTGTGTTTTTTTACATTAGTTAATTAGTTAGCAATTTTTGAAAATGTGTTTCATTTTACAGAGTAAGAAGGCGGGACGCCCTATCACTGCTGCTGAGCTGCATAGAGCCACCCATGTGAGGAAAGGCACTAGCGAGTATGTTGATGAGCGCTCCAGGATGACTCAAGTAAATATACAACTTGATTTGTATTATATAATGTTGCTTTGTTAAAATGGAGCGCTAATTTGTGATTATGCAAAACAGGGGCAAATTAATGAAATCATGACTCAGCAAATTAATGAGATCCTGAGATGATGGATTTGGCAAAAAGAAATTGGGAGAAGACAGTAGGTTGGTATAAGGGTCGCCTGTATGGTACGGCGCCGTTGGCTCCATGTATGGGCCAGTCTGGGGTCGGGAGCAGCATACGACGCAGTTGACCAGCTCCTACTCCTTCAGCTGCGGAGACAGAGCAGCTTAGGCAGCTGGTGCAGTCTCAGCAGCAGGAGCTGCAGTCTACTCGACAGGAGCTGCAGGATACTCGACCGGAGGTCAGGACCACAACTGAGGCTATGAAAAAGATGCAGGAAGACTTTGTGAAGCTGATCCGTAGGTAGGAGCTAATGTTTAGGTATTTTAAGAATATGGAGCAAGATGAGGAGCAAGATGAGGAGTCTGGGGAGTCTGAGTTATGTTGATTCAGATCTTATGTTATTGAAATATTTTATTCTCGGAACTTTTATTTGAAACTGTTTTAGCTATTTCAGATTTTATTATTTATTAATAAAATAAACAGGTATAAAAGCTGGTTTAGCAAAAAAAAAATTTAAATCAGTTGGGAATTAGCGAGGGAAACTGGACGCGTGGCTGTCAGAATTTGGCCACGTGGCTATCATTTTTAGCGAAGGAAGTTCCCCTCGCTAATTAGCAAGGGATTCAAATTCCCTTGCTAATCTCATTAGCGTGGAGCAATATAGCGAGAGATCCAATCCCTCGCTAATTCCCTCGCAAAGGGACATTAGCGACAGATTTGTGACCATTTGCGAGGGAAAAATCCCTCGCTAATGATCAATTTTTTTGTAGTGTTAGAGAGAAGAGAGAAGAAACTTGGAAATGCGTCAACTGGAGCGCTCTATTTATAGGCGCGTTTGACTTGGAGAGCAAGTAGCTGTTGGATAAGAATTTGCAACAGCCAAAACAAACGATTAATAAATAGCGCAACAGCTAATTGATTCAACGTATCTGGTCATGTTTAGTGTAACAGTTATATTTGACCAGTCAAAACTTGCGAGACAATTAGGGATCTGATTGTTGGAGACTTGGGGAGCGAGCAACGCACAAAAAATAAAATAAATATTTTCGAAAAAATAAATTACAACACACAACCCATAAATAAATTTAATGGAAGAAATCACTTTGAGTGACATGCAGCTCCATAGGTAGAAGTAAAAATATGAAGTTATTAATCTATATATGAAAGATATAGTGATAGTAAAAAACCGTAGGTAAAGGTGTATTGGTTTGTAGGGAAAAACTTTACCCACTAACAAATATGTGTGGTTAGATGTCGCACATTCTCTACAGAGAAAATCGCTGTGGGAAAAGTCCAAAGTTACTTTTACTTACGGACATTCACATTTAATAACAGTTTTTGTCCGTAGCAAAAGTCAATTTTTTTTGTAGTACTAGACACATTACCATTGAGGCAAATATTTTTTTAAGGCTTAAATAGTTATTACCCCTGCAAATATCCTCATTATCCAGTTACCCCCCTGCAAAAAAAAAAGGTTTAAAAAACACCTTGTAAAATGTAACGTTATCCAGTTACCCCCCTACTGTTAACTTTTCTGTAAAAAAAATGTAAAATGTAACTTTATCCAGTTACCCCCTGTTGCGCCCGAAAAGGTCCCCGAGGGAGAACCTTCCTCGTTCACAACTTTTCCTAAGACAATGAAGCCGCCACCAATATTTATTAAGGAAAATATTAGGAAAACCTTTTTTGGAAAGCGATTGGTCTTGCGAAACTAGAGAATAGGGTTCGGGGGTCGGTTACGCGCAGGGAAGGTGTTAGCACCCCACACGTCCTCTCTACTGAGAGGGAACCTTTAATTAAATGTGTGGTTTTAGTGTGTTGACTTGAAAATACGTAATTTTGCCTCTCTACTTCTTATTGAAAAATTCTTAATGAAAATCTTTGTTTATTATGAAAAAGAAAAGGGGGAAGAATGGGGTTTTAGAAAAAAAACGCTTGACGGGACATGGCCCGCTCCTACGTATCTCCCGGTGCGATGGAGAACTCAAAGCTACGTAGTTCTTCTTTGTCCTGAAAAAGGTTTTTGTCTTTTATCTTTTTAGTGAGTTTTCGAAATAGGACGAGCGTTTAGTGAATGATTAAACTAACCAAGGTTATGGGTAATCACCGCTAAGTACTCTTGAAAATGAGAGTCATTACCACCAGTCAGACGATCAAAGGTTCTGATTGACTATTAGTAGCGACTCGTTTTTATTTGTTCTTTTGAAAGGGGTTTTCGAAAGAGATTGATTGGCACGAATGATCAAACTAACAAAGGTTATGAGTGATCATCGCTTGTTGTTCTTTTGGGAAAAAGACATCCCCACCAATGGCTAGACGAACAAAGGTTCTGATTAGCTACTAGCGACAATGGGTTTGAAAATGATTCTTGAAAGGAGAATGTTTTTGTTCTGAAAATGATCTTGGTTTGCAAAAGTGATTCTTTTTTTTGTGTTATGAAAATAACTCTTTTCTTTTTGTTATGCAAATGCTAAACTTTTTATGGTTGCGCTTGACGAGAATGTGACTCGCTCCTACGTATCCCAAATGGGAATCAAAGCGACGTAGTTCTAAGGAGCCTCGAAAGTGAAAGTCTTTTTGCTTAGGTTTTGAAAAATGGAGAGTACTCATAATGATCAAACTAACAAAGGTTATGAGTGATCATTACTAACACTTGCCATGATTTTTGATGTTTGGGAAAATATCTTTTGAAATTGAAAGCATTCATGATAATCAAACTAACAAAGGTTATGAGTGATTATCACTAGCACTCCATTGTTAATAATCATGCAAGCAGAGGCTTCGCAAGACTACTAACAAAGTTTCGATTTTGAAAAGTTTTCGCAATTGGATTAATTTTTGTTTGGGGAAACATTTATCCATTATTGGGAAAAAAGGTTTGTGAAAAGAATAAGTTCGCTTAGGGAAAAGAAACGAAATTTAAAAAAGAGAAACAGGGGCGTAGTAGTAAAATAAGGGTGTAAATAAAAGGAGGGCTGTATTATTAAAACTGGGGTGCAGATAGTGAGCCCAGCTTGTTTTTGTAAGCTGGGCTGCGTTTTTTTATTTGCTGATGGGCTTAGGGGGGAGGCGTGCGAAGTAAACAGGGAGGTGCGAATAATGATCTGAAAATTAAAAAACGTGAAAAGACGAAAATGCCCCTGTGTCATACTATAAAAGCCAAAGTCTAAAAATGGAAACCCTAATTCCTCTTCACTTCCACGGCGCACACCCTTCCCCCAAATGCTCCAACCTTAAAATCTTTCTCTCTCCTTGCCTTACGCCGTATCCTCCTCTCTCTCTTGACCTTAATCTTCTCCTCCTCTCTCACAGACCGTATCCTCCTCTCTCTCTCCCCTAGCTTCGATCTCCCCCCTCAAACCTACCCAGATTTCGATCTTCTCTCCTCACCAAGCCGTACCTTCATTTTTTTGCAGAGAGAGGGTGAGATGTGCAGAAAACGAGAACGTGAGAGAAAGGGAGAAAGAGTGGAGAAAGGGGGAGGGGACGGGTATGGTGTTTCTGTTTTGAAGGGTGGTGGTTGTTGGGTGGTGCGACGGTGGGTGGATGGTTCGCGAGGAGAGAGAGAAACTGAAGGGGAAAAGCGATGTTGGTGAGAGTGGGAAACACGGTGATGAGGAGGTGTTTATGGTTGATGGCCGCGAGTTATGGTGGTTGTTGGGGTTGGTGGCTGGCGGAGAGGGAGGGCCGTTTGGTGGTGGCCGTGGGAAAGGGGGCGTTTTTGTGGTTGTAGGTGGTGAGGGGGTGCTGTAAGTGGAGTACGGCGGTGGTGCGGCGTTTGGTGGTTGAGGCGGTGGTTGAACGGTGGTTGCGGTGTTCGGTGGTGAGGAGAGGAAGTGTTGACGAGGTGGCTGAGAAAAGAGAGAGCGAGAGGAGGGCGGTGGTTAGCGAAGTGGGGTGAGGCTCACGGCGGCGGCCACCGTGAACGGTGGCCGGAGGTAAAAATCCTGCTCCTTTCTCTTTCCCATTTCCCTCACTGTCTCAACCTCCCCTTCTCTGCATTCTGTTTTTGTGTTCTTAAAAAACAGTGAACAGATTACTTTCAAGCTCTTTTCAGTCTTTGTTATTTATTTCTGTTTAAATATGAAACTCCTCTATGTTCATCCTATTTCAGTTTTATCATATTACAAACAACAAACAGATCAAACTAAATCATAAAAACTGATTTAACACATGTTAATAACTCTGACGTCAATAAAAATGTATTGATATGAATTTGGAGGAACTGACCTAGTTTTCCTGAGTCGCAAACCTCTGATCAAATGACAAAAACAATCGACCTATCCGTTTTTGGGTCTACTGCTTCTATTGTCTCTGTGTGTATGTGTTGTTGTGTTTGCTGTGTGTGTATCTTTGCTGTATGTCTGTGTATCTTTCTGTGTTACTGTTTTCTCCCTTTAGACCTAGGATTGACTGTTTATTTATACTGAAAAACTAGGGTTGGCATTTAATTGGTTTTTGACTGGTTTGACTGGGCTTTTGCAGGTCTGATAATGTGGGCTTGCTGAGCAGTCTTGGAGAGCAAGAACAGCCCCAGAGATTTGCTGATGCCGCTCCCTTTTTATTTTCGTTTTTTGTATTTTTGACTATTGTCTTTTTTGCATTTTTGGGACAGTTGGGACTCTAAACACTCCTAAATTGTAAATGAAATAAAATTTGATTTTTTTTGACATTTTTGGATTCAAAACAAATTAAATAGACAAAATAAAAATAATAAAAGAAGTTGAGCCAAATACAAAAGCGAAATCGGGCCCAACTAGACAAATGCGCTAGAACGAGGCTCAAATAGAACAAATAGGCCCGCTAACTGATAAACACTAAAAATTAACTAGGAACCACGTTCGTGGGCCCAACTCAAAATGATAAGCCCAATTTGTATATGTGTAGGCCCAATAACCCAACTGTTGGCCCAATTACACAAATGGCATCTTAACGACACTCGCATGACACCGACACGCGCAGGACTCGAGACTTGCAAAAAAAATGCGACCTAGTAAATTAAAACGCTATTAACAGGAGCTCGGACAAAATTGGGGTATAACACCCCCTGACGTCAGTGCCACGTGTCACCATATTATTGGGCCTCTGTGACATGTGGCACTGACATGCCACGTCAGCATCTATGTCACCTGGGCCACGTGGCACTGACATTTGCCACGTCAGCAACCAATGGATGGCTGCCACGTGGCACTGACTTGGCTAAGTGGAATATTGTGTGTTACTAAAAAAATCAAAGTTTTGGCATTGGATGGGTATTGAACTCGTGACCTGGTGGTTGTTGGAGTCCAATTACCACTAGGCCACAACAAGATTTGTGTTTCTAAACACAACTACTAATATATATTACATGATTATTTATTTGATTTCCCATAAACGCAGAAACAATTCCTCTTCCCTGAAACGCAGAAACATATTCCTCTTCGTTTTTTAGGCTTCTTTTTTCGTTTTCATCACTTACTTAGCATGAAGATTGAACATGAAGATTGAAATCGAAATCGTTTTTTCCAAATCGTTTTTGTTTTCGTTTTTTCCAAATCGTTTTCGTTTCCAAATCGTCTTCAAAACTCAAACCCAAAATCGAAATCGTTTTCGTTTTTTCCAAATCGTTTTCGTTTCCAAATCGTCTTCAAAACTCAAACCCAAAATCGAAATCGTTTTCGTTTTTTCCAAATCGTTTTCGTTTTCGCTTTTTCCAAAAATCGTTTTTTCCAAATCATTTTTTTCCAGAAATTGAACATGAATATTTCGTTCTTTCCAAATCTTTTTCGTTTCATAATTTCGTTTTCGTTTTGTTCGTTGTTGTTGTTATCGTTTTGTTCCAGAAATATAGTTTCAGTATCTGGATTTCGTTTTGTTTCAGATCTGGATTTCATTTTGTTCCAGAAATCGTTTTCGTTTCATTGTTCATTGATGATGAAGATTTGTTGAAGATGAAGATTTGTTCGTTTTCGTTTCATTGCTCGAAATTTAGGATTGAATAAGATGATGAACGATTTCTGGGTTTTGTGGATTTTTTAACACCCCATTTCTACCCGGCAAAATAATGCAAAAATATCAGAGTTTATAAAAATTCTCATCAACTAGACGGAGTGCTACATTTACTTCGTGAAAAACAACAAACAATATTAATTCGCTTTTGAAACAGTTATATAACACTTTTGGACGAAACGGTAAAACAACATTTTAGTCCTCCAAATAATTCATCTCCGTAATTAGCAGCGGAATCACAACAAGTCAATTAAAATCATCGTTGCGTCTTAACAACTCAAGACAGCTCAGAAAAACATCACAATAGCAACAAATAGCTTAAAGCTTCAACAACGAAATAACAAAGCAAATAACATTAGAACGTGTGTCCGTCCCCCCGAGTGTTACATATCAGAGCGACGACACCGACTCGATCAAACGAAGGTGAACTGCCTTCATTCGGGATTACCTGCACGTTACCAACATTGGGGTAACATTCAAACAGAAGGGGTGAGATATCGCACTATATAATCGGATACATGAAAAGCAATATGTAATTCAGGTCACAGAATCAATTCATCATTTAACAACAGTCAACATCATCTCAATCACATCAATATGCACATAATGCGAAATGTGACTCAACTCAGGGCCACCGCCCTATAATGCATGTGGTACCATAATCCAAAACCCATAAATAGGGGCATCAACATCGCAACGTCATCGTCGTGGTTTGAGCATAGCTCCATCGTAAAAATATGATATGCATGCGACGCTATGTAAATGCACAAACAGACAACAACAGTTACATAGCAACGCACGGCATCGGAAATAACATTGGCCATAGGCCTACAACACATCACCTGCCAATAAATAGAGGCAAACTCGTCTTCGTACAACCTTCGTCGTCAACAATTTATAACTTAGCAATTTTCAACATTTGGCAACATCGCAATATTTTAACAACTCTCAACATTTTGGCAACATCACACTAAGTTAGCAACTTTCAGTGTTTTGGCAACTTTGGGCCTAATCACATATTCAACATCATTTTAAAACACAACCGTGAAATTCACATTTGGGCAGCCACACTTGGCGCCCTTGGCGCCCACTGCGCCAAGCAGCACAATTGGCAGCCAAACTGGCGCCCATGGCGCCCAGCAACACAACGGGCAGCCAAACTGGCGCCCTTGGCGCCCATTACGCCCAGCAACACAACACAGCACAAGGCAGCCAGATTCTGGCGCCCCTGCGCCAGACACAGCAACAGGTAGCCTGATTTAGGCGCCCATGGCGCCCCTGCGCCAGACACAGCATGCAACAACAGCAACCGGGCAGCCAATCTTGGCGCCCTTGGCGCCCATGCGCCAGGACAACACAACCACAGCAACATGGCAGTCACAACCTTGGCGCCCATGGCGCCCATGCGCCAGAAAAACTTAGAAAACAGCAATTGTGCAGCCACCATCTTGGCGCCCTTGGCGCCCATGCGCCAGAACATCATAGAAAACCACAATTGGGCAGCCACCATCTTGGCGCCCATGGCGCCCATGCGCTAGAAAAACTTAGACAACAGCAATTGGGCAGCCACCACCTTGGCGCCCATGCGCCAGAACAACATAGACAACAGCAATTGGGCAGCCAGGACTTTGGCGCCCTTGGCGCCCTATGCGCCAGGTACCTACAAGACAGCAACGCAACACGTCTGGATGGCGCCCTTGGCGCCCAGGCAACAGGAACAGACACAGGATTTGGCGCCCAGGAAGGCGCCCAGTCACACAGCACAGGATGGCGCCCACGGCGCCTAGCACAGTTTCAGGAATGGCGCCCTTGGCCCCCAGGCAGCAACACACACAGAATTTGGCGCCCAGGGAGGCGCCCAGCAACAGCAACAGCAACATTGGCGCCCATGGCGCCCTATGGACAGAATTTTTGGTTCAAATCATCAACAAGCAAGCTCAATCATCATCAATCATATCCAATCATTATCAATCATGCTCAATCATCATCAAATCACATTCATTCATCATCAATCAAATTTAATTCCTACAACTAAGGTTTTCTAACTTAATCACCTAGGGTTCCATTAGCCTTTCTACATAGAGCCCTTCATACACCCAATTATAGAGATAGAACCCCACCCTTACCTTAGCCTTGGAGAATTCGAAACCTTGCCCTAGCCTCCTCCTCCTCTTCGCCGCGCCTCATTTCTCCTTTCTCACTCTCAAATTTTTATTTTTCTAATTTGTGAGCAAAACCCTAAAAATGCTTATTTATACTTAGTTGATTATCATGGGCTTTTTCTCTTGGCTAATTCGAATACATCATGGGCCTTTTCCATGACACTTCAAATTCGCTACAACTAACTCTAACCATAGGTCCATATATTTCTAACATTATTTTTATTTTATTATTTCTACCAATTAAATTCCAAACAATTTAATTAAATAATTAATTAAATTTTAGGGTGTTACGACTCTCCCCCACTTAGAATATTTTCGTCCTCGAAAATTTACCTGATTCGAACAACTCTGGATACGACTCCCGCATCCTGCTTTCCAGCTCCCACGCCTTGCTTTCTTCGGCGGCTCCCAGCCAGACCACTTATACCAATGCGACTTCCTTGCCTCTAAGAGTCTTCAGTTCATGATCTTCAATACACACAGGCATCGTCTCCACAGTGAGATTATCCCGTACTTGCACATCATCCATATGAATTACATGAGATGGATCTGAAACATACTTCCGAAGTTGCGACACATGAAACACATCGTACAAGTTCGAAAGATTAGGCGGCAAGGCCACCCTATAAGCAACATTTCCCACTCTTTCCGAAACCTGATACGGACCGATAAAACGAGGAGTGAGATTCTTCGACTTCAAAGCGCGTCCAACACCGGTCACTGGAGTGACTCTCAAAAATACATGCTCGCCCGCTTGAAACTCTGGATCTTTCCTCCGCTTGTCGTGATAACTCTTCTGCCTGCTCTGCGAAGCCTTCTTCTTCTCACGAATTAACTTCACCTTCTCAGTTGTCTCGCGAACAATCTCCGGTCCAAGCACCACACTCTCTCCAGACTCATACCAACACAAAGGGGTTCTACACTTCCGACCATACAATGCTTCAAAAGGTGCCATCCCAATACTAGAATGGTAACTGTTATTACAAGTGAACTCTATCAACGAAAGGTACGCATCCCACGAACCTCCTTGCTCCAGGACACAAGCTCTCAACAAATCTTCCAACGACTGAATAGTCCTCTCTGACTGACCATCCGTCTGAGGGTGATACGCCGAACTCAACCTCAACTTAGAACCCAACTCCGCTTGCAAACTCTTCCAAAACTCAGACGTGAACCTCGGATCCCTATTCGAAACGACACATAGCGGAACACCATGCAGCTTCACAATCTCTCGGATATAAATCTCTGCCAACTTTGGCACTGGGTGTGTGATGTTAATAGGAACAAAATGAGCCGACTTCGTTAGCCTATCAACGATCACCCAAATAGCATAATGACCTCTCGCGGTATTTGGCAGTCCCGTCACAAAGTCCATCGAAATACTATCCCATTTACATTCTGGAACCTCTAACGGTTGCATCAACCCTGCAGGCTTCTGATGTTCAACCTTCGACTTCCGACAAGTTAAACATGCATACACAAACTGAGCTACATCACGCTTCATCCCTTGCCACCAAAACAACTTCTTCAAGTCCTGATACATCTTAGTAGCTCCCGGATGAATACTCAACTTACTCCTATGACTCTCTTCGAGAATTGCTTTCTTCATCTCTGCGTCATCAGGAATACAAATTCTATTACGGAACCTCAACACACCTTGCGCATCCAGCTTGAAATCATTATTCTCAGACTGATCGATTCCAACCATCGAATCCACCAGCTTAACATCCAACTTCTGAGCTTCTCTGATACTGTCCAAAAAGTCGTTATTAATCTTCAACATTCCTAACTTAACACTCTGAGGTGTCACTTCACAAACCAGACTTATATCTCTGAACTCCTCAATCAGTTCCAACTCCTTAACCATCATTGCCGACATATGCAAGGTCTTTCGGCTTAAAGCATCAGCCACGACATTAGCTTTGCCTGGATGATAATTTAAACCGAAATCATAGTCTTTCAACAACTCCAACCACCGTCGCTGCCTCATATTCAACTCCTTCTGGTCAAACAAATATTTCAAGCTCTTATGGTCACTAAACACCTCAAATCTAGAACCATAGAGATAGTGCCTCCAAATCTTCAGCACAAAGACCACTGCAGCTAGCTCCAAGTCATGCGTAGGATAATTCTTCTCATGAACTCTTAACTGCCTCGACGCATACGCAATAACCTTCCCATCTTGCATAAGCACACCACCTAGACCCATTTTTGAAGCATCACAATACACCACAAACGAATCTTCTGGATTGGGCAACGTCAAGACAGGAGACGTTGTCAATCTCTTCTTCAATTCCAAGAAACTTTCTTCACAACGGGCGTCCCAAACGAAAGCCTTTCCTTTGCAGGTTAACTGAGTTAACGGAAGTGCTAACTTAGAAAAACCTTCAATGAATCTCCTATAATAGCCGGCCAATCCCAAAAAGCTTCTAATCTCGGTAGCCGACTTCGGGGCTTTCCAACTCAGCACTGCTTCAACTTTTGACGGATCCACTGCAATACCACTACCAGAAATGACATGACCGAGAATACTCACTTCCTTCAACCAAAACTCACACTTTGACAACTTCGCATACAACTTCTTTTCCTTCAGTACCTCCAATACTAACCTCAGATGCTCTGCATGCTCTTCTTCCGATTTAGAGTAAATCAGAATGTCGTCAATGAATACCACTACAAACCGATCTAAGTAAGTATGAAAGATACGATTCATATATTCCATAAATACTCCTGGTGCGTTGGTAACACCGAACGGCATCACTGAATACTCATAATGACCATAACGGGTTCTGAAAGCCATCTTCTGAATATCTTCGTCCTTCACCTTGATCTGATGATACCCTGATCTCAAATCAATTTTACTGAACACTTGAGCACCCACTAGCTGATCCATCAAATCGTCTATCCTCGGAAGTGGATACTTGTTCTTAATTGTCACCTTATTCAATTGCCTATAATCAACACAGAGTCTCATACTACCATCCTTCTTCCTCACTAACAACACAGGAGCTCCCCACAGCGATACACTCGGCCTTACAAACTTCTTCTCAAGCAGGTCTTCAAGTTGCTTTTTCAACTCTGACAATTCTGATGCCGACATTCTGTACGGTGCCATAGAAACAGGTCTGGTACCAGGTACAAGATCAATCGTAAACTCAACTTCCCTCTCTGGCGGCACACTTGGAATCTCAGCAGGGAAAACTTCAGGAAATTCACATACTACCCGCAGCTCTTCAATCACGGCTCGGTTCTCGACAGACATTGATGCCATCAGCGAGAATAACTGGACTTCTTCCCGCATCAACTTCCGCAACTGACCGGCAGACAACAAACCAGCTTCCTCCTCTTCATGGGTAGAAAAACTTACAGACTTACTACGGCAGTTAATATGCACATGGTTATGCTCTAACCAGTCCATACCTAAGATCACATCCAATCCACTTAACGGCAAACAAATCAGGTCAACAACAAAGTCTCTGTCGAAAATCGACAAAGGACATTGCGAGCACACTAGAGAAGTAGTCACCGACCCCTTAGCCGAAGTGTCGACGACCATCTCTCCATTCATAGAAGACAACGCAAGACCCAATCTTTCAACACAGTCAGCAGCAATAAAACAATGAGTAGCACCGGTATCAACAATAGAAGACAGAGGAATATTATTAATGAAGCATGTACCTCTAATAAGTCCATCTTCTTCGGAAGTCTCTATCCCCGCCAATGCGAACACTTTCCCACTAGCCCGCTCCTTCTTTGGTTTCTGACACTGACTACTGATGTGTCCTCCTTCGCCACAGTTGAAACAAACCACTTCCTTATGTTCACACCCGGACGCCTCATGCCCGATCTTACCACAACGGAAACACCTCATTGGTTCAGCTTTGCACGCATTACTCTTATGCCCAGCTTTGCCACATCTGAAACACACAATACCAGCCGGAGCATCTCCCCCACTAGTCCTCTTGCCATCAGCAACTCTCGACTTACCCTTACCGGCAGGAGCATCATACGGCTTACCACGATTCTGGGGCTTGCCCCTCTTCTCATTAATAATCTTGTAGTGCACATTGTTGTCCTCTTCATATATTCTGCAGCTATCAGTTAAATCAGCAAAAACACGGATCTTCTGATATCCAATGGCCTTCTTGATCTCTGGTCGCACCCCATTCTCAAACTTGATGCACTTCGAAAATTCAGCAGTTGCTTCACTGTAGTGCGGATAAAACTTAGCCAATTCCACAAACTTAGCAGCATACTCAGTAACCGACAGGTTTCCTTGCTTCAGCTCAAGGAACTCAATTTCCTTCTTACCCCGAACATCCTCCGGATAGTACTTCCTCATAAATTCCCTACGAAACACAACCCAAGTGACCTCTTCACCTGCAGCTACCAACCTTTGACTAGTCTCTAGCCACCAGTCATCAGCCTCTTCTGCCAACATATGAGTACCATAACGAACCTTCTGCGCTGGAGTGCAGTCCATCACACGGAAGATCCTCTCCATCTCCTTCAGCCACGCCAACGCTCCATCAGGATTATACTTGCCTTTGAAAATAGGCGGATTCTCTCTTTGAAAGGTCGCCAAACTACGAGACCCAGCATTCTCACCAGCACTCTGCTGACCCTCCACGGCCTGAGCCATAGCAGCTAACGCAGCAGCAATAGTAGCATCGTTCCTTCCAGCCATCTCAACTAGTCACTACAACATAAACAACAGTTAGAACTAATTGACAACACTTGATCGTCAATGACACAATAACTTGACAACTTGGCCGGACAGACCGAAAATGCTCTGATACCACTAATGTAACACCCCATTTCTACCCGGCAAAATAATGCAAAAATATCAGAGTTTATAAAAATTCTCATCAACTAGACGGAGTGCTACATTTACTTCGTGAAAAACAACAAACAATATTAATTCGCTTTTGAAACAGTTATATAACACTTTTGGACGAAACGGTAAAACAACATTTTAGTCCTCCAAATAATTCATCTCCGTAATTAGCAGCGGAATCACAACAAGTCAATTAAAATCATCGTTGCGTCTTAACAACTCAAGACAGCTCAGAAAAACATCACAATAGCAACAAATAGCTTAAAGCTTCAACAACGAAATAACAAAGCAAATAACATTAGAACGTGTGTTCGTCCCCCCCGAGTGTTACATATCAGAGCGACGACACCGACTCGATCAAACGATGGTGAACTGCCTTCCTTCGGGATTACCTGCATGTTACCAACATTGGGGTAACATTCAAACAGAAGGGGTGAGATATCACACTATATAATCGGATACATGAAAAGCAATATGTAATTCAGGTCACAGCATCAATTCATCATTTAACAACAGTCAACATCATCTCAATCACATCAATATGCACATAATGCGAAATGTGACTCAACTCAGGGCCACCGCCCTATAATGCATGTGGTACCATAATCCAAAACTCGTAAATAGGGGCATCAACATCGCAATGTCGTCGTCGTGGTTTGAGCATAGCTCCATCGTAAAAATATGATATGCATGCGACGCTATGTAAATGCACAAACAGACAACAACAGTTACATAGCAACGCACGACATCGGAAACAACATTGGACATAGGCCTACAACATATCACCTGCCAATAAATAGAGGCAAACTCGTCTTCGTACAACCTTCATCGTCAACAATTTATAACTTAGCAATTTTCAACATTTAGCAACATCGCAATATTTTAACAACTCTCAACATTTTGGCAACATCACACTAAGTTAGCAACTTTCAGCGTTTTGGCAACTTTGGGCCTAATCACATATTCAACATCATTTTAAAACACAACTGTGAATTTCACGTTTGGGCAGCCACACTTGGCGCCCACTGCGCCAAGCAACACAATTGGCAGCCAAACTGGCGCCCATGGCGCCCAGCAGCACAACGGGCAGCCAAACTGGCGCCCTTGGCACCCATGGCGCCCAGCAACACAACACAGCACAAGACAACCAGATTCTGGCGCCCATGGCGCCCCTGCGCCACACACAACAACAGGCAGCCTGATTTAGGCGCCCATGGCGCCCCTGCGCCAGACACAGCATGCAAAAACAGCAATCGGGCAGCCAATCTTGGCGCCCTTGGCGCCCATGCGCCAGGACAGCACAGCCACAGCAACAGGGCAGCCACAACCTTGGCGCCCATGGCGCCCATGAGCCATAAAAACTTAGAAAACAGCAATTGGGCAGCCACCATCTTGGCGCCCATGCGCCAGAACATCATAGAAAACCACAATTGGGCAGCCACCATCTTGGTGCCCATGGCACCCATGCGCCAGAAAAATTTAGACAACAGCAATTGGGCAGCCACCACCTTGGCGCCCATGGCGCCCATGCGCCAGAACAACATAGACAACAGCAATTGGGTAGCCAGGATTTTGGCGCCCTTGGCGCCCATGCGCCAAAACAACATAGACAACAGCAATTGGGCAGCCAGGATTTTGGCGCCCTTGGCGCCCTATGCGCCAGGTACCTGCAAGACAGCAACGCAACACGTCTGGATGGCGCCCTTGGCGCCCAGGCAACAGGAACAGACACAGGATTTGGCGCCCAGTCACACAGCACAGGATGGCGCCCACGGCGCCCAGGCAGCAACACACACAGAATTTGGCGCCCAAGGAGGCGCCCAGCAACAGCAACAGCAACATTGGCGCCCATGGCGCCCTATGGACAGAATTTTTGGTTCAAATCATCAACAAGCAAGCTCAATCATCATCAATCATATCCAATCATTATCAATCATGCTCAATCATCATCAAATCACATTCATTCATCATCAATCAAATTTAATTCCTACAACTAAGGTTTTCTAACTTAATCACCTAGGGTTCCATTAACCTTTCTACATAGAGCCCTTCATACACCCAATTATAGAGATAGAACCCCACGCTTACCTTAGCCTTGGAGAATTCGAAACCTTTCGCTAGCCTCCTCCTCCTCTTCGCCGCGCCTTCTTTCTCCTTTCTCACTCTCAAATTTTTATTTTTCTAATTTGTGAGCAAAACCCTAAAAATGCTTATTTATACTTAGTTGATTATCATGGGCTTTTTCTCTTGGCTAATTCGAATACATCTTGGGCCTTTTCCATGACACTTCAAATTCGCTACAACTAACTCTAACCATAGGTCCATATATTCTAACATTATTTTTATTTTATTATTTCTACCAATTAAATTCCAAACAATTTAATTAAATAATTAATTAAATTTTAGGGCGTTACAGATTTTATGTTGCTGTGTTTTGGTTTCAATGGCGTTGGAGAAGATGAAGTTTTATGTTGTTGGTTTTCATTGAAGTTTTTTATGTAATATATACAATTAGTTGCCTTGATAAACACAAGAATTGATTTGGCAAAATGGTAATATGGAGAGGGTTTAACAAAGTGGTCACGGGTTCAACACCCCTTGGCCACCAAAATCTTTATTTTTTAAGTAAGACACAATATTCCACTTAGCCAAGTCAGTGCCACGTGACAGTCATCCATTGGTTGCTGACGTGGCAAATGTCAATGCCACGTGGCCCAGGTGACATAGGTGCTGACGTGGCACGTCAGTGCCACGTGTCACAAAGGCCCAATAATATGGTGACACGTGGCACTGACGTCAGGGGGTAACTGGATAAAGTTACATTTTACATTTTTTTAACAGAAAAGTTAACAGCAGGGGGTTAACGTGTTTTTTAAACCTTTTTTTTGTAGGGGTTAACTGGATAATGAGGATATTTGCAGGGGGTAATAATTATTTAAACCTTTTTTTAATATAAGAAAATTCGATTAAGAGGGAATAATAGGGGTATTCCAACCAAAACAACACCAAAAGTGGACATAGTTTTTAGAATGACCAATGGGTTGTTCCACCGGTCTGTTATCTGACAATTTGTATTTCTACATTTTTTTGTTACAAAAAGTTTAGGTGAGTTGGGCTCTGAGGGGTCACTAGGGTCAAGGCAAGCCTCACGGCTCTTTGAGCGCTTACAAAAATGGCACCAGCATGATTCGAACCCAACATCAACTAGTGGAGACATTCGTATTTCTACATGCTTTGCAAATAAACCAATTCCAAGAAAAGCATTTAGTCTTATTCAACACTAAGTCCCCATCAACCATGTTCCCTCTAGATAACGCATTGTTTCATTCTAACGGAATATACCACGTGATAGCCAACCAAACCATGTTCCCTTTCTTTTTTCCTTCCTTTTGTAAAATCCGTGTAAAACTTGTAGTGTTCCAAACCTTCTAAAAATTCTACATGTAGAATTGAGGCACGTGTTGTTATTTATTGGGTACTAGACATGCTTCCTTGCGATGCACGAGTCTTAGTTATTTTCAATAGTATATATTAAAAAAAATACAAAGAATGCATACAATCATTGCGCTTTACATATTTAGTCACAAAGTCTTTTTATTCACCAAATAGGTTATTCAAGAACGAACATTACGTATCTGAACATTTAACATTTTTTGGTCTCGAAAGTAGCTCAAAACATACTGCTTAGTGTCCTATTTACTTATTTCGCCACGAACTTAATTTTTTTAACCAAACCGTTAACTGAGGAAACAAACTTCGCGTGTTTCAACTGTTAAAATTTTTCTGAACTCTAAAGTACCCCGAAACATACTGTTGAAAATATGAAAAGGAAAAAAAAGGGCACAAGTTTTGGTCGTGTAGTGTACATGAAATATCCACTCTCATGCTTTTAACAAAATTGTAAAACTGCCACCAACTTCTTTGTTATTATTTGGGCGAGATCTACCTTCATGCTTTTATCAAAATTGTGAAACTGCAACCAACTTTTTTGTCTTTTTTTGGAAGAGATCTCCCCTCATGCTTTTTACAAAATTACAAAACTGTCACCAACTTTTTGTCTTTATTTGGGCAAGATCTGCCCTCATACTTTTATCATAATTGCAAAACTGTAATCAACTTTTTCGTCTTTATTTAGGCGAGATCTGCCCTCACGCTTTCATCATAATTGCGAAACTACCACCTATTTTTTTTGTTTTTATTTAGGCGTATATAATGATATGTGTGATACGTATAGCTGGATGTCTCTTTATGTGCTTTTTGGCCGTATAGCCTTATAAAAGAAAGGATACATGTAGCGACCGAAAAATCCGGAGGAGGGATTCTTCGATGTTCTTGAAATGAAGCCGCCACCAAAGTTTAGTTTAAGGGCAAACATTGGAAAATCCCTATTGAATTGATAAGGGGGGGTTTTGCGGACCAGGTTTAGGCTCAGGAGTCGTTTATGCGTAGAGAATGTATTAGCACCCTACGACATCCTTCCTAAGGAAGGTTACCTTTTAACTAAATGTGTAAACACTTATTAATTTAAAAATAATGATTTTACCCTTATAGTAGTAATAAAAAAAAGACTCGATAAACGGTTAGTTATTTTTTGTTCTTTTTGAAAAATAGGAGAGAAATGAATTAAAAGAAAAAAAGATTTTTTATTAATGCAATTGACAGAGGTTGGCCTCCCTCTGCTCCTACGTATCTCCTGGTAGAGAATCAAATCACACGCAGTTCTTGGTAGAAAATGTTTGTGTGTTGGTGTTTTTTATTATTTGAAAGGTTTTGAAATTTGAAACACGTCCGAAGTGACCAAACAGATAAATCTAGAGTGGTCACCACTAACGGCCCATTTGAAAAGGAAGGTATTCACAATGTTCAAACGAGTTACGCTCAGAGTGACCATTGTAAATAACTGATTTGTGACTGAGTGTTTGATTATTTGAAAATGTTTGCTTGAAAACATGGTTTTCATGAAAATAAGTTGAGATGGTGTGGAGCTGAGTTAGACTCGTTGATTTGTAACCTTATGAGAAGATGAGTTGGACTCATTGGTTTGTAAAACGTATGAGGATGAGTTGGACTCATGATTAGTGAAAAAGAAGAAAATATTATATACTCCATGGAGATAATGAATGTGAGAAGGTGAGAATGAAGGAAATAAATGGTGTAAACAACAAATATCCATTAGTGGGAAAAGAGAGAAATAAAGGATTAAGCGGGTGAAGAAAGGGGTATGAGAGAGAGTGTGAGACAGCAAATATGGGGGTGCTATTACTAGAGGAAGGAAGAGTGAGAGTTAGTATATAAGATGAAATAAATACATACATAACAAAATGCAAAAAAGGGAGTGGGGTGTAATAGTAAAACAGGGGTGCAATTAACAGAAAGAGGGTTGTATTAATAAAACTGGGGGTGCGTAAAGCAGTAGCCCAATCGTTTTGGGTTTCTGGATCTTGGACTACAAATGGGTTTAAGCAGGGGGCGCTATATGGAGTAAAAGTGGAGGTGAATAGCAGTGGAGACTGTATTTAAAAATACTGGGGTGCAGACATCAAGGCCCAGTTTCTGTTTTAAACCCATTAACCCACGAATCGTGGGCTTCTCAGGGGTGTGCGTTATTAAAAAAATGATGCAAGTAGTAAAAATAAAATCAGAGAAAAAGAGGTACAAAAGGGGTACTGGGTTTCAAAAACCCTAATTCCATTCTCTTCTCCCTCATGCGCCGCTAACCCCACTCTCTCTTCTCTGCTTCTTTCATGGCCGCCCCAGCAACCCTAGTACTCACTCTCTCTTTTCTTTGCCGCACCAACACGTTCACTGGGAGGGAGAGGGCAGTTTGCTGGAGAGATAAAGAGAGTAGGGAGAGAAGAACGAAAGAGTGAGAGAAACAAACAAAAGGGGGAGTTTACGGAGAGAGAAGGAGGGAAGGAAAACAAGGACAAAGTGACAGAGACAAGGTCGCCGGAGGGGGTGCTGGGGTAAGGCACCGGCGACGGAGAGGGAGTGAGAATGCGAGAGGGAAGGAGAGAACGAAGGGGACAGGGAGAAATGCGACGACGGTTACGGTATGGCGGCGGTAGTACGACGATGAGGGAGGAGAAGGGCGTTCACCGTGAGGGAGAAAGAGGGAAAACGAAGATTGGGTGTTCGGTGGTGGTTATGGCAGTGGTTGTGGGTGTTCGGTGGTTATGGTGATGGCTGTGGGTGTTTGTTTGGTGGTTTTGGAGGGTTACGGTGGTGGCGGTGGTTATGGTGATGGCTGTGAGTGTTTGTGGTGGCTTTGGATGGTTGTTGAGTGGTGATGGTTTAGCGTTTGGAGGGAAGTGGGGTCGGCTTCGGTTAGTGGCGTTTCACGGTTAGGGGGTGATGTGTGGTAGCCGTGGGAAGGAGGAGGCCATGAGTTAGTGTGGTCGTGGCTGGTGGTGCCTCTTCTTCCCCTGACTCCGTTCTCCCTTCCCCATTTTTTCTTTTGTTCTGCCTCTTTAATGTTTCTGCGTGTATTTCAGAGCCCCCTACTGTTTATTATTGTTTGGTATTTATAGGTGAATTGGTGTGGTGTAGGAATCAAAGGACAGAAATTTGAATGAGAAGGACCCAGGACAGCAGCTGGGGCAATTTAGGGCGCAAAGGACACCAGCTGGGTGGAGGCGATTAGGGTGCTGAGAAGGACAGTCAAAGGAAAGGACAACAACTGGCAACGGGGAAGGACAGCCAAAGGAAAGGACGAGGAAGGACAGCAACAATATAGGCAGCTGCTGCTGCGCCCCCTTTCCTCTCCTTCTTTGAATTTTATTTCAATTTTTTGTACTATTTGCCTTTTTTTGGTCCTTGTCCATATGTGTAAAATTTGGTCTATGTAATAGTAAAAAAAACTTTGGCTATTCACATTGATGTGTTTCAATTATGTTTTGTATTTTTTACATTTTATGATAATAAGCTAATCTAATAACAAACACCATAATATCAACAAAAAACGAGTATCGAAATAAACGTCACACGTTGAGCGTTAAAGACACGCGCACGATTAAAACGAAGAGAATAAAAAAACTTTTTTTGGATTTTTTCAATTAGCCGGACAAAATTAGGGTGTGACAATACAGATTTAAAATATATACTAATACAAAAGCAAAATATGTTTTTTCATGAACTAATAATAATTTTTTTACTCAATGTAAATGTAATAGATAATAATATATATCATTGTTAAAGCAATGCATGTTTATGAACTAATAATAGTTTTTTTTACTCAATAAATGTCTCTTATTAATATTTTGAGTTCGACATGATGGGAGAAGCTGTGAATATTCACTGAACCTCTTTGTCGGCGTCGTGACTGGCTACTCTGTCGCTGTGCGGTGCAGTGCGGTAGCTTCCGACCAAATGTGGGCGTAGTGCGGTAGCTTTGGACCTCCCAGTCGGCCTCGTGGCTACTCTTTCGCTGTGTGGTGGCAATCCGTCTCGGTACGGTTGCTACACAGTCGGTGCGGTAATTTGGAATAGTGAGCTTAACTATCTTGGGAAGTTTATTGTTCTCTAATTCAAAATTAGTTTTAAGTAACCGCTAGTTACACAATTTGTTAGAGTGGTGCAAACAGATGTGGAACTATATAATAATAATGTTGATAATTTTTTTTGTATCTCCGTATTCGTCTTGTTCACATTGAAGTTCGTTCTTGCAGCAATGTATGTTACTTTCATTGACAATGGCATTTCACTTATTTTATATTTTCTTCGTTTCAAAGATCATTAGTATGTAATTTTCTTTACGAAACACGATTGTGACTTTATAATTGCCTTTGGCAACATTCAATACCGTTTTGGAAAAATAAATTTGGTATGGCGTTTAAATCCATCCATATTGGGTGTTAAGTCGTGTGCGGTGTTAAATCTTGCACAACTGCCCTACTTGTCATGTGATTTGTTTGGTTTTTTCTTCAATCAAGTTTCAATTGATGAATTTTGTTTGTTGATTTGCATTCAATAATTAGTATATTCTTATCATTTTCTGTTGTGATTGTAATATCTTTTTTATAAGCAAAGGAATTTTATTGATCGGAGTACAAGGGTATTCCATCCGGCATAATTATAAGGGGTCTCGTTAAAATTTCTTTGATCCAAAACCCATTGGGAAATGGACCATATTACTAAATATCTGATTAGCCAGTAACAACCACAATGACAGTTGTGTTATGTTATAATAGGATACCACAATCAGAGATCTCATGACCAAACTAACCAATATCAACGATTGAAGCATGAGCAAAATCGTTGTGTTATGTTATCATAGGATATCGCCAAACAGAGATCTCATGACCAAACTAACCAATATCAACGATTGAAGCATGAACAAAGATATATGATAGTACCCCACCTATTTGCCTTCTTGAAACCTCACATCCATCCAATATCATTTCTTTATTCACAGTGCCATATATCCTTACCGTCAACACAAGCTCAAGTCGCCACACTTGATATGATAGTACCCCACCTATTGGCTATTGCCTCCTTGAAACCTCACCTCCATCCAACATCATTTCTTTATTCACACTGCCATATATCCCCACTGTCAACACAAAGCCAAGTCTCGACCTTGGATCCTCTCCTTCTCTTTCTCCTACATCTCCATCCATCCTCTCTATCTCTCTCTTAATTCACTCTCTCTCATGATTAAAATAATTGAAAGATAATAATGAGAGAGAATGAATTAAAAGAGATAGAGAGGATGGAGAGAGATGTAGGGAGAAATGGAAGGAGAGGATCCAAATCCGCCAAGTCTCCGCACCACTTCAGACGTATGACAAGATTTAAAGTATCATACAACTACTTTCACTATTCATATCCACCTATCAAAGAAAACTTCAACGCTCTAGCTCTATGTAACGGGCAGCATAGCTCTCGCTCATGGATACCCCTAACACATCGGATGATGTTATCAGGAATGTCCTATCTTATCTTTTAGTGAAATCTCGTATACCATTGAGGAGCTTGAACAAGTCAAGAACTCCTTTTATCAAAATGCACCTTAAGAGAACAGAACAAAAGCCGCACTTCATATTGCAATCGAGCCCCACCTCATACTGCAATCGAGCCATCCTATATACCGTGTGGTACCTTCTCCTAGTTCAACCCATTAGCGAGAACTATTCATTGTCACTATTTTCTTCTTGACCTACAACGCTTACTACCGATTGCAAGGATTTGAGGGTCACATTGGTTCCTGTAATGAATTGGTCTGTCTTGGTCTGCTTGCGTGGTTCTTATCCAACTATTTACGAAACCCTAAAATAAGGAAGATAATTGAAAAAACAAATATTTATTGCAAAATTATTTCTCTTCTTGCTGATCAACCTAGCACGTATTCATTTAATTTTTGCATGTATCTACTTGCAACTCTAGTTCGCATTTGGTTATGATAAAGTAGGTGTAAATTTTCAATTTGGATAATGGTACTTTTGATAGTGATGTTCAAAGTTTCCATGTGTGTTTCCTCATGATTGTTGTTGTGGTATAAATCATGGTGTGTATTCGAGTGGAACTGTAAAACTATTGGCAATTCGACATTTGTGATTATTTTACTTATTTTGTTGCAAAGACATTTAGGGAGTTTCTGCCCTCAGGGTTTTGATAAAGTGCCACGTGTTAGAACCATTCGTTGTTGTGTTGATACATTGCCTTTTTTTCTCATGATTTTAAAGAAACACATTTTGTAAAATGGAAGATAACAGGATTTGGAGTAAAAGTCTAAAATTACTTACTTCGTGATGACATGTTTCCGTACCCATTCATCTTTTGATGAATGGTGATACATTAATATTGTTCTGCAATATTATAGACGGGACAATTCTCTATAATTGGAAGATAATACAGTAAAGAGAATGATGCCGATGGTATATGGTGGTTAT